>CM076573.1:731892672-732051992 GCA_034641835.2 Pinus albicaulis | reverse complement strand
TTAAAAAAGAAGTGAAACTACATTTAAACAAACTCCATTTAAACAAAAATTTGTTGAAGTCCCCGCATTTTAATTTTATAAAAATGTGAAGTTCACCAGTTGTTGCAAATGTGAAGTTCACCAAGTTGCGCTTTACATGGTGTGGTGGGAGCACACTTGGTATATGATTGAAAAAAGAACATGGTAATTAAAAAAGACACATTTATAAGTACACAACACACACATATCCAAGATATGTTACAATGTCCATCAATAAATTTTGAAGGAGAGCGTTTCAACACTAATTCACCTTTGAGAGATGAATCTTGAATTTTTAAAGAAGAGCATCTCAAAACCAATTCATCTTTGAGAGATGAATCTTGCATTGGCACTGCTCTGTATCATTCTAATTCATCTTTGATAGATGAATCATGAATTGGAATTTCCCCATGCAATAGATCAGCAGACATCTTATTGACATTTGTACAATGCCTTATACTAAAAAATTGAAATTGGCTAACAATATCGTTTGCTATTCCATGCAGCTCTTTTAGCCTCTCCTTCTTAACTTGGACCATGTCATTCATCTAGTTGCAAACAAGTTCATAATTGGTGAAAACTAAAATTCCATTTGATCCATACTCCATCGTTGTTCCCAAGCCTTCTATCAATCCAATATAATATGCCTCGTTGTTTTTTGTTCTTCTTGTTATATTCATTTTCCTTTGGATGACTTTGCTAGTCACAATATTGGAAAGCACATATGTAATCACTGCTTTCTCTGGATTGGGATGGCAAGAAACTTCTATGCATAATTTCCATTTTTCAACCATATTTAATGGTTTTCTTATCCCTAAAAAAAAAAACAAATTCAATAAAAATATATATATGACATGGGAGAAATGACACAATATCATGAGGTAAATGACATGTGCATGGTTTATCTTAAAGTTTGACTTAAAAAGTTTATGGTCTAGAATTCATATCTAAAATTAATGGGAGGAAGCCTTTAGTTTGTGGGAGAAATGACACATGTACACAATTTACCTTAAAGTGGTTGTGTTTTATGGATATTAAAATGAAGAACTTCTATTTATATCTATTCCAGAGATTTACTGTAGGGGCATTTACTAGATACGTCACCATTCATAAAAGATGAGATCCAGAGGCTACCTAGCCCTTTACAGACTCTGCCTATAGAACTTGTAGAAGTCAAGAAATTTACATTGAAAAATTTATAGAACTTGTAGAAGTTAAGAAATTTACATTGACAAATTTACATCAAATTTACTAGTAGAAATTTACATTAACAACATATAGAGATTCAACTAGGCTTGTGAAAAGTACAAGTGGACAATGTATAATTCTACTTAGAAGAGTCTTTGGTTTAATGGTTAAGCAAGAAAGAGGCATTTCTTTCTCTATCTAGAGTAGAAGTGGAATACATAGTAGTTACTTCTTTTTGAGTGTTTTGGATGAAATGGGCTCTAAAAGATATTAAGGTAAATTTCTTTTTGAGTGAGTATAAGTGGAATGCATAGTAGTTACTTCTTTTTGAGTGTTTTGGATGAAATGGGCTCTACAAGATATTAAGGTAAATCTGTATATCTATTAAGTGTTTCAATATAAGTGAAATAATAATTTCAAAAATAAAATATTCTACTTCCTTCAATCACTATTTACATATCATCATAAAGTACCACTTCCTCACACAACAAGTCTTTGAGAAAATAGTGAAGATGGAATACATACTATAAAAACACCTCCTTGTTAGAAACATTTGAATATTGAAATATTGATATTTCTTGTAAATTATCTTGTTAGAGAACCATTTGAACATGTGAGAAACAAATTAGGGATAGTTCTTGTAAATTATGGTCACTTATTTGACTTGAAAAGAAGAGCTCTCTATGTGGGAGAGTACACAATATATAAGGGGGAGAATACAATATATTTGACTTCAAAAGTAGAGCCTATGAAATTGAGTGCAATATCTATGTGAGAGAGTACACAATATCTAAGGGGGAGAATAGATACAAGGAATAAAAAGAGTAACAAAAATCATATGATTGTGTCAATAACTTGAAGTAGTCCAGAAAGATAACAAAGGACCATCAAAATTGGGTGCAATATCTATATGATCAAGCGTTAGTAATTTGAAGTAGTAAAGAAAGATAACAAAGGACCATCAAAATTGAGTGCAATGTCTATATGATATATATATGATCAAGTGTCAATAATTTGAAGTAAATAAAGATAACAAAGGACCATCAAAATTGATTGCAATATCTATATTATTGTGTCAATAATTTGATAATTTGAAGTAGTCAAGAAAGATAACAAAGGACCATCAAAATTGAGTGCAATATCTATGTGGGAGAGTACACAATATCTAAGGGGGAGAATACAATACAAGGAAGGAATAAAAAGAGTAACAAGAAGCATATGGTTGTGTCAATAATTTGAAGTAGTCAAGAAAGATAACAAATTAGTCAAGAAAGATAACAAAGGATCATCATCAAATTCAAATTGAAATATCAAGTAGTCTTCTTCATGAAGAAGAAGCATTAACTAGGTTCATCATTTAAAGGGTTCATATTTTAATGAAAAAATTTATGAAAAAAAAAGTACATACATGTACATATATAATTTATATAAACATGTAAATAAATATTCTCGAATTTACACGGTAGTATTATAAATTTTTATATCTAATTATAAATTTTCATATCTAATTAATAGATGTTGAAAATGAGTCTAGCTCATTCTTTATTGGCATTATCATAACATTCTCAAAAGCTCCTCCTGAATCTAAAAATGAATATGGAATGAATCCTAAAAATTAATATGGAATGAATCATTGTACATTATTATAAAACTTGTATTTAAATGACATTTGATCTATGAATAATATGGAATAAATGAATATGGAATGAATCATTGTACATTATTATAAATCTTGTATTTAAATGACATTTGATCTATGAATAATATGGAATGAACCATTATACATTATGATAAATCTTGTATTTAAATGACTCCTCCTGAATCTAAAAATGAATATGGAATGAATCATTGTACATTATTATAAATCTTGTATTTAAATGACATTTGATCTATGAATAATATGGAATGAATCATTGTACATTATGATAAATCTTGTATTTAAATGACATTTGATCTATGAATAAAAAAGAAAATGGGATCATCTCTTCATATATATATGTGTGTGTGTAAGAGAGAAATAAAAAGCAAAGGTAATTCCACCAAGCCTAAAGGAGCATGTCCTAATACATTAAATTATGTCCTAATACATTAAATTATGTTTGGTTTCTAGAAGCATTAATCATGAAGAGTCATGAGATCCACATTTCCAAAATACTATTTGCAAGTTCACATTTCCATCATGCTATTTGCAAGTTCTAGTAATTCCACCAAGCCTAAAGGAGCATGTCCTAATACATTAAATTATGTCCTAATACATTAAATTATGTTTGGTTTCTAGAAGCATTAATCATGAAGAGCCATGAGATCCACATTTCGACCATACTATTTGCAAGTTAAAGGAGCATGTCCTAATACATTATTAAGTTTGGTTTCTAGAAGCATTAATCATGAAGAGTCATGAGATCCACATTTCCAAAATACTATTTGCAAGTTCACATTTCCATCATGCTATTTGCAAGTTCTATATGAAGATATGTGGTCTAATAACTAATTAGCAAGTTGTGATGTCCTAATACATTATTATGTTTTCTTTCCATCATACTATTTGAAATTTCTATATGAAGATTGCAATTTCTTAATGAAGATATGTAGTCTAATAACTAATTAGCAAGTTGTGATGTCCTAATACATTATTATGTTTGGTTTCCATCATACTATTTGCAAGTTCTATATGAAGATATGTAGTCTAATAACTATACAGTATAGCCCATATAACATACAACGACCTTTGATAGTATGAGAAAAGAGTCAAAAAACAGAGAGGCCTCCCAGCAGAGTTCCACCTGATCATCAAGGTAAGCAACATAATATCGGAAGTGAAACAGTGACACCACTAAACATATGTGAATTTAGAAGAAAAAACCCTGTTTCATATATTGATAACAGTTCATATACAAAATCCTCTTGATATAACCATAACAGGTTATCAAGTATAAAAGATCAAATTCTGCCTCATACAGAAATACATCCGAAAAAGACAATATGTAGTCACATTACAGCAGTAGATCATTCTAGTTCAATCATTCTTCTTGTAAAATAAAGTTCCCTTCACCCTCATATGCCTAATTATGGTCTTTTAGCTACAGTCTATCCACACCATGATAAATTACAAAAAATAGTAAAGGTTGCACATTCCAGCGTTGAGGAATCGAAAGAAGGCTCAGTAACGGCATAAGCTTAACAGTGGTGGTAAAATTCCATGCACAAGTGGAGAATCAGCTAGAGCAGATGAAATTGATGGATCCACAGGAACAATAACAACTGCAGCAACCGAATGCATATCATACTACCAGAAATTTAACATACACCTTATAGCAAAAGGTAATGAAATTTAAAGCATAATTATGGCTGTTTAGCTACAGTCTATCCACACCATGAGTGATTACAAAAAATACTAAAGGTTGCACATTCCAGTGTTGAGGAATCAAGAGAAGGCTCAGTAACGGCATAAGCTTAACAGGGGTGGTAAACTTCCATGCACAGGTGGAGAATCCCGATTGTTCAGATAACAAAATTGGTTCTATTAGAGACAGGTCGTATTGATGACCAAGAAAACTCTGGGTAAGAGGCAAGCTTCACCTTCGTTGTTGCTCCCATTAAGCCCAACCTCGGTAGAAGTGGGTAGCGGCACTGAGTGGACGATCTATCCGCCCCTAAGTGGTATTACCAGTCATTCCAGAGGAGCTGATAATCCACCAATTTCTAGTCCTGATAGATTATTGGCTGACTGGGGCTAGCAATGAACTTACGGTGGGCACTTAATGAGAATCCATATTAGCTGTGTATGGCAAGGGGGAACCCTCTGACAATGTGACTGGGATATATGGGCTATTGACCCGCTAGCGACATCCTGGGCGCAATAATAACCAAGGAGCTCGACCGAGAGAGGAACTTTAGTTGCTTTCCAATTGTCTTAGTGCGTGCCGTAACACGCTAAGAATCAGCTAGAGCAGATGAAATTGATGGATCCACATGAACATCAAGAATTTTTTCACACTGTTTATCAGCAAATCGACATTTCTGGGGATGTTTTTGTTAGCATGTTGATTGAATCTAGGAAGACCAAGGATGATCTCAAGCTACCTACTGATGACCAGCTGGTGGCACAGATCAAGGGAAAGACCATTGTCATTACTGAAAGACCATTCTTATTCATCAAAAACACAAAAATAGCTATACAATAAGACAACATTCCATAGCTAAAAACGTTTAATTTTACTTAGTTTGCAATCATAAAAGAGAGATGAGCCAAATAAACCCAGAATTACATTTCAACTTGATCTAAACTTCCATGCACAGGTGGAGAATCAGCAACAGAAAGAATTCCTACCTGGTGGTTCGATTGACGTCGCCGCAGATAATCACCAACAAAGTGGAAGCAGCCCCAGACCAGCAACAGCACCGCAAAAATTCAACGAACAGAGCAGAAAGACCAAAACGCACGACGAAACAGAGCAAAGAAACACAGACGCGGGAAAACAATGAACTTCACGGGCGATATATTTATAAGAAATAGTTCGGCCGAACTATTTTAAGAGTAAAAGTTCGGCCGAACTTTGCTTGCCGGTTTTCCCATCTCCGGCGAAAACTCTGTTTTCCCACGTCGTCAGTGTGCCGTCAATCTAAACAGGAAAACGAGTTCGGCGGAACTTTCTCATAAAGTTCGGCCGAACTATTGTCGAAAAAAAATTTCCGCCCCGATTCTCACAAAAGTGTAACCCAACTTCACATTTCCGCCCTTATGTACGGAATAATCAATCCTAAATAAATCAACTTGACTCAAAAATACATATCTGCAATCTCAAATGAATGCTTGATTAACCAAAGAAAATGCTCTCCTACTTATGATTCCATAACTCAATCCACACTTACCTCTATAAAAGAACAGAGTATCTACTGACTGTGCGGAAAACCCTTTGTTGAATTTTATTAGTAAAGCATACACTACTCATTTCACATATGATCACACCATTAAGATGCTAAAAAAAAGAATCCTCTCATTGCATTATTCACTTGCTAGAAATAAACTTCTAATCACACCAAACATTTTCTGGAAAGTAAACTTCTAATTACATAAACAAATTTCTGGAAAGTAACTTCTAATTTCATAAATATAATCTATGAAACAAACTCAAAATCCCTATTCCTAATAGAGATGACTATTTGAAATGAACTATTCAGACGGAAGCTCTCTTTTTGTACTTAAAAAATTCATAATCGACATCTAAGAAAATGAAAACGAATCAAATCATAATTGACATCTAAGAAAATGAAAAGGAATCAAATCAATTGACACTACATTATAATTTCCTTAAATAAATCATCTTCAAGCCTATTCCTATGGAAAGACAATTATGTTATGGAAAGCAAGAAAAATCTACTTAAATGAAATCTAATTACTTAAGCCTAAATCCTGGGATATGAGAAATCGATCAACAAACATAATCATTCCTCAAAAAACTAAATGCAACCTCTGGTTGATTCTTCACACCAACAATATAACATAGGCTTCCAAGTTCAACAATGGCCATCCACCATAGTTCAATATAGTTCACAATGTTCACAATGGGTCACCTATTGATAGGCCATGAAGTCCATGGTAACTATGGTTAACCATGACAATCATGTTGACTATTATTGACTATGATGCCCATACTCGCTATAGATGACCATATCCATAATAGTCAACCATAATAACATGTTTTAATGGATAGATTAAGTTTTAAGTAAAAAATTTTAAATGTACGAAATAGTATATAATTAATGTACCATTGATATTATATTAAATTTTTTTTTAATTATTAAATGTTTTAATAATTTTTTTTTACATTGGTTGATATTATATTAATGTCATAATTAAATTTTAATGATATATTATACACTAATATTCATATACTAATTATGTATTAACTAAATATTGTATCAATAAACTAAATTAATGAAAAAGTTAATACACTAATATTTTATTTAAGATTTAAAATACTAAAATATTAGTATTATTATTTTAGTATTACAACCATATATTTAAAATAATATTATTTTAGTAAATTATTATGAATGAATTTAAAAATTAATTCATAATACATAAATTTATTAATAAATCATGAATTATTAATTTATTTATTTATAACAATTAATTGCTTAATTATTATAATCATAATTAATAATAATTAATATAATACAATATTATATAATAATAATTATAATCAATATTAATATGTATATAATATTATATTAATTATTATTATATATATTCATAATTAATATAATTATTTATTATTATTATAAGTACAAAGAAAATTTAAATTTGATATATATTTTTTTAATTTAACTCGTTTTTATCTATTTCTATTTCTATTTATATATTATATCTTTGGGATATATGTATTAATTGAAAATTAAAGTTAATATTTCAAAATATTATATATACAAAATTGAAAAACAATGTAATCTAAAAGTGAGACTTAAAGGAGATAAAGATATACAAAGAATCAATTGTATAAATTAGATATCTTATTAATGAAATATTATGAATTAAGAAACCATCTCTAACATTGAACTTCTCCAAGCATCTTAGAAATTGTTGATGGTGTCACTGATCAGTATAATCAAGTGCAAGTATCACTCACCAATGTAATCAACAATAACCAAAGCAGTGTGAAAGCCAACAAAAAGACATTGTGGATTTAATTTTTTGTAAATCAAAACTTTGTAAATACCATTATAGGTATTAATATATCAATATCAATGTCAATATATACATAGTTATACATTTGGTTAAACTACACCAAAACAATCAATCTATTGATTAATTATAGTTGAGAAAATATATTATTATATTAATATAGATAAAATTTAAAATAAATTAATTAAAATTAAAGAAAAAACCATTCTTATAAAGTAAGAATTCTCACAGTATAGAAAATGTGACATAATTATTAAATAGTATTTCCTCTTGCACAAGGTTAGCCTAAATTTTCCAATATACATTAACCCAGATCTAAAACTTGAATACATGATTGAGGAAGTGGATAGAGCTATTTTTTATTTATTGAAAAGGCTTCTATATCAATCATATCAACTTTTGCTGACCTTGATATATACAATTTAAAATTACATAAAATTATATTCAATCATGTAAAAAAAATTACTCAATGTGGAACTAAATAAAGTAGAATTTTAATGGAAATATCCATTTCATGAAATTATTACAATTGTATTTATTTATTTCAAAGCCACCATGCTCGATGTGGATTAAATAAAAAATGTTTCTTACAAAATAAGAATTTTCACAAATTTACCTAAATATGTACAACCATAGCCAATTGCTTGGATTGTGACACAATTATTAAATAGCATTTCCACTTGCATTAGGTTAGGCTAAATTTTCAGATTTAACCCATGTCCAAATCTTGAATACATGATTGAGGAAGTGGATAGGTCTTTTTTATTTATTGAAAAGGCTTCTATATCAATCTCTCTAACCTTGATATATATAATTTAAAATTATTTAAAGTTATATTCAATTATGTAAAAAAAATTACTTAGTGTGGAACTAAATAAAGTGGAATTTTAATGGAAATGTTGAATTTATGAAATGATTACAATTGTATTTATTTATTCCAAAGCTATGATACTCAATGTTGATTACAGTTAATAGTTAATATTAGGGGGAATATAATAAATAGATTTAATCTCATATTCATGTGTTATTACTGGGAATGAGATATATTGCAACACCTAGCTCACATGAAATGGAACAAATCAGGGAAATTATCGATATTGTTGTGATTTTTTCCTTAGTAAGAGGAACTTGACCAATTGAATTAACCTTGTAGGTTTATGTAAGTAGTCATAGCATTATAAAAGATTTTCATTAATCACTTAAAACTTTTTTATTATAATCAAATTTGAGTTTTCTTAGAATATTCATATAGAAAATTTTCTCATGACGTTGAGATAGGTGTTTTACAACTTTGCTACTTGATGAGGCAAGTAAATTTCTATTATTAAATGTAACATTACATATGGATGTATCTTAATTTACATAGATAAAAATTTAGAGGCCAAAAATTTTTAACATAAAAAAATTGAGGAAATATTTGTTTGTTCTAGGGATTTCATTTGTCTAGATATATAATAGAGACGAAGTTAAGAAAAATCTAAACTAACTCATTATATATGTGTACATGCATCATACTTCAAGTTCATGTTGAGAATATATGGAATTATATATCTCTCATGTTAAGAGACACACTATTGAAATATTTCAACATGCTTTAATATATTAATACAAAAGTAATTTTGCTAATTGGATCGACCAATTGAGTTAACCCTGTAGGTTTACGTAAGTAGTCATAGCATCACAAAAGATAATTTCATTAATCATTTATTTTATTTTTCTAGGGATTTAATCTCTCTAGATATATGATAGAGATAGAATTAAGAAAGATCTAAATTAACTCATTTTATATGTGTATATGCATCATACTTCAAGTTCATGTTAAAAGATACACTATTGAATTATATATCTCTCATGTTAAGAGACACACTATTAAAATATTTCAACTAGTTAATTTTAAATTTATCATAAACTTAAATAAGCCAAATCTTTTAAAATGAAAACATCTTCTAAAATTTTAAATTTATCATAAATCTTATAAATAAATCAAATTCTTTAAAATAAAACATTTCCTAAAATAATAATAATAATAAAATAAAATAAAAATTGATACATCCAATAAATCCAAAATTATATATATATATATATATATAACAAACATGGACGGTTATAAATATAGATATATCATTCAATAATACAAAACATTGATGGCTACAAAACTTCAACTTCCATGAAGTAAAAATAAAAGTCAATTATTATTATTAGAACTAAATCTTAATTATCCCTTAAAGTCGGCCGTGGAGGCAATGAATTTGTACCTTCAAGAATTTTGCCGCGCATTTTCGGGACGCTAGGGTTTTCTGAAATTTTTGTGCCGTAAAATGGATTATCCGTCGAGATTAACTACGAGAGCAGGAAGTGGCCGCCGCTACTTTTTGCGATTGGTCGACCTAAGAGGTGTCTGCAAGGTGGCCAATCGTAGAGCAGTCCTACCAAAGAAGCAACTGGCGGTCAGGTGGCCGTATAACGTTCTCCCATGTGGCGACTGAAGAATTGTATAATGGCAATCAAAAATCGTATACAGCTCAGCAGTCGCTTCGCCATGAACCAATCCAACAAACAATTGAAAGCCAGATATTTTCGATTGCTGTTTATACATCTGAATGGAAAGCCAGATATTTTCGATTACCGTTTATACATCTGAAAGGAAGCCAGATATTTTCACGTCTGCATGGAAGGCAGATATTTTCGCTTGATGGAAGCCAGATATTTTCACGTAGTTATCCTGCAAGAGAACGATATTATATAGAGCACATGGGTTTTCGAAGCAAATTACCAACGTCGAAGTTTGGAAGGAATTGTGGACTGTGAGAGGGGAGCTTTCACGATTGATTTCTCAGAAAAGATATATAATAGAGACACTTCCGTCTGGAGCTGAAAAGTAGAAGCCATTCAATGATTTTATAGTTGATGATAGAGGAAGTTGAGCAAAGATAAGAAGATTTGCAGATATTGTTAATTTTGTTGATATTTAATGGCTTTCTGCTGTAAATCGGTTCTTGGCGAAAATGCAGCGACTCGAACTCTGCTCACTGCTGGAGAAAGTGGAATGTTGAGCTATTTTTTTTTTGTTGATTTATCACCAATCTCTATCAATTTTTTTTTTTTTTTTTTTTTTTTATTGTTGTTTTCATTGGTACAATCCAATATTCCCTGGACTATTGGCCCATTAATGTCCTTTAAGTACCAATGACCATGGCAACCCACCCTGCGCTCCATGTCGCTGAAACCATGTTAGGATTGATCAGTCTTTGAGGGAAATATATTCGAAAATAAATACCAATGACTTGGAAATTCCTTCGATACTATTCCCCATTGAAGTCCAAGGAAAATATGCGCAATTGTCACAACAACAAGTGATCGTACTACCACATTCTGATCTGGCTGGTTTCGAAAGTATTTTCAGAAATATGCCCTGGCCTGTGCTACGAAATCCCTGGTTGTTAAAGACTAAGGTGTATTTCTTTTTCGAAAAGATGTGGTTGAATTGAATCCGGCCATGCTAGTTGTTGTGTACCCAAAGGAAAGATTTTGCCATAAAAATTCACTACCATAAAAAGAGCAGAAGCCTATCCATTTACCGAAAAGAGAGCATTAATCAACTAGATCAAGTGACTCTCGAAGAGTCGAAGACCATGTGAGGGAGTCTATATTGAACGCCCTCTTCTAGAAATGGAGAAATTAGCTTTCAACTTTGAGTTTTCATCTCATGAAGATTTAATTTTGGTGTAGAGTGATGTCTAAAGCATCAAGCTGTGTTTAATATGATTTTTGACACGGTAGATAGATTCGTAAATTCACTTGGTAGTTGTATGTGAAGTTGGGTTGTCGTAAGAATCTTTTTTTAAATGTGTGGCCTATTTTTTAGAGCGATTTTTACATGATATATCAAAAGCTCTATATATAATAGAGCTTTTATATTTATAACATATTATAGTGCGATTTTATAATAGAAGTACCAAAAGCTCTAAATATAAATGTGGATCAGTTCCTCCTACTAGAGGAACATATAAAACAAATAGAAAATCATGAAAACCATCTCTTGATATTGCAAAGGTTTAAGAAGTGATGAAAAATGGACCTACTTAAGACGAAAAACCCAAAAATTATTTTGAAGAGAGTAAATTGGAGGAAGTTAGTCATCCACAAAAGTAAAGTAGTCAAGAAAAATAGCACAACAAAAGCAAGCAATTTAAGAGGGGTTTCAGGAGATTTATGTACAATACGACCTTCAATTCACTTCCAAGTTATTCAAGGTTCATCGTTAGCACACTAGATTGTTGTTTGTTTACTATACACTCCCTCATTAATGTGTTTAATGTGTACGTGTCTAATTCATAGCTTGATAAATAATTATGTTGCTACTCCCTATTAAATTTGAAAGAAAGACACGACATGGGGATCAATCGTATATATGCAGGGAATTTCAAAACTACCCTACATGTCTAACAAAATAGGATAAATCCTCTTTTATCAAAGTTAATCCCAGAATATGAGAGTGGATTTTTTTATAAAGGAAAATTATAGATAATATCATCATAATCCAAGAGACGATACGCTCAAGCAGAATGAGTGTATAAAAAGGAATGAGTTATACATTTTAAAGTATGTGAGTTATACATTTTGTTCACACTCGAAAGTAAAAAATATAGGGCTTCCTTTACCTTTAGTTATTTTATTTTCAAAATTTAATAAAAATTTAAGTTACTTCACACGGATATAATATTTTATTTAATGTTGAGAATTTTTAGGACATCTCCTTCCCACTAACCACTTATATTCATTTTTATTTTTTTTGTTTTAGCTGACTTTGTTTTTTTATTTAAAGATTATTTTTTTTCTTATTTTAAAAGGGACACATGTCAACTCCATAATACTAAGTGAATTGTGCTCGTGGCATAATGATTATGGATATACATATTTTTTTCAAGTTGTTTGTGATCCTCCAGACTTGACCTCTAGCTTGAGGAGCCTCTATCTAGGGGCATATAATCCATCAAGGGGATCACACTGGAGCTGAGACACATGATTAGAATCTGGATTAGGGGAAATTTTTTTCCAAAAATTCATAGTGATCATAATCGCACCAAACTAGAATGACCAGATCCGGCCCGTCGCCAGGAATTTGACGCACTTCGTTTTGTCGAAAACCAACTCCGGATGACGAAGTAATAGCCTATTGATCGTCATTCAGAACAGATAATTTTTTAAAAAAGGGTCAAAGGAGTCAATAGAGGTCAACCATGGTCAAAGGCCCTCTGAGAAAATGACACTATGACAAGTGTCACTGTAGGATTCGTCGGTCAAGGTTTGAAGGTGAAATTTTTTATGTATTTTCTCCTAACGTTGAATTTGAATTTTTTTATGGTTAGGGACATCCCAACTAGAGGCTGACACGTGGTGCAGCCAAGGATCGCCAGGTGTCCCCTTTGGTGGACCCTCTCCAATGGTCAAGTTGCATTATTTTTATATGCATTGGTCAAATTCGGATTATATCATATTGGTGGCACATATATTAGCATTTAAAAAATCTGAACTTATATATATGGCACATTATTATTGTATATGCGAATTTTTCATATAAAAATGGTGGGCGAATGAAGTTTTATAATGGCATATTCAAATTATAATATAAGATTTTTAAACCTTATGGTAAGTGACGGTGCAAAATTTATGTACACAGTTGGGCGGAGGTCGCGGCTCGACCCTGCGACCTCCCCCACCACATTATCCACCATTACTATTGAGCCACTACCGAAGGTCTTAATAGATTGTGAATTCGGCACATATTTGTTATCAAATGGATTCTCCAACGACGGGAATGGAGGGATCCAACCCCCTCCCATATGACTATGCCATATAACCTCATGCAAGCGTCATACCTAACTGTGCTTAATGCGCCTTAAGCTCACCATTAATCCATTTTAAAATTAATTAAGTACTAGTTAACTGTGGTTAATATTTGGCGGGATTTTCGGCGGAAGCCATAAATTCAGAGCGACCTCTAACTTTGGTGGCCTTAACTGAAGTCTTCTCCACTTTTAGAGGCAATTTACTAGGCAAAATTGAATGAAGCATATTTGGAGAATTGTTCGACCAATTTTAGCTCAGGAAGAGTCATTCCTAGTAGATTGGCATGCTATGAATCCATTGGTACATGTTGCAGAGGCAGAGGAGCAATTCTATAGGTTATTTTATTAGTTTGAAGAAAAAGGAAGCCGATGGCCACCAGGAGGGAAGGCCATGCCTAGATCAGCTGAAATATGTACTTAAATAATTCTGGGGTTCATCATAATATGTACTTAAAGAAACCTATCATTACAATATGAAAATAATAATTACTACTTTAAAAATTACACATTTAACCTTCTAGAAATATCTAGTAATTAATCACATCAATAACTTGTAATATTATATCCCAACTTTTCCTTATACTTTTATGGTTATTCGAGTTCTGATTCAAGAATAGAAATATATATCCAAGACCCTTCCACCCGATCATAAAGCCTGGAAATCATGTCTGAGGCTTTCCCCCGAGCCTCTTCGGTTCTAGAACAGTCAAGTTAGGAGATAATACATTCTTTTATTAGGCCTCAAGACACCTTGGTCCAGTCTAAGAATTTTCTGCTTTTTTACAGAGTTCCACTGATTCGAAATCAACTCAAGAACCTCTTAACACTTTCTTTCATATTTTTCCTTCTTTGACATAGTTATTTCCTCCCTCCTCTCCTTCCTCGAGCCTTCCCAGCTCTTCCCTCTTTCCTTTCCTCGGAAAAGGGTTTGGGGAAAATAGGTATAACCTCCAACATTGTATGGAACCGAAACAATTTCTTTCCATTTTTTTCACAACCGAATATCACTTTTATTATTTTTTAAAGAAAGTTAAAATTCACATAACTTGGTTCATAGTTTACTACTTAACCTATTGCTACTATATCACATTTACTAAAATTAAAAAGAGTTCACTTAAAAATTTATTTGACCTCTAGGGGACATCACAATTATATATATATATATATATATATATATAACATCATGACACTATATATAGCAAAACATTTAACTTGATTATATATAATATTTAACTATATATAACTATAACATAACATAGTTTTATAACTATTTAACATAACATAAAATTATTTAACAAACACACACACACACACACACACACACACACACACATATATATATGAACATCATATTAGAACACGACCATAACTATAAATTGTGGTTGTGCATCATTTTAATATCTAAATGATGTTCATGCAACATAAAAACCCATTATTATATGTAGAGAATAAAAAGTATCAGCCTGATGGTATTAAAAAAAAAAACGTTTTAAGGTTTGGTTTTTTTTTTGGTAATAAATTAGTAAAATTAGTGAACATCGAAATTAGTAGGTCAAGTATTGGTGTATTATTTGAAATTCCTAACATAAGGAAAATAAATTTATTTTATTATTTAGAGGTAAGCTTCTAAACATGGGAATTAAAAAGTTATAGGAGAAACATTAACATTAAGAAATTAAATATTTGTAATCTAATTATACATGTCTACGTAAGTTTGCAATTTCATTAACTATGAGTATCATGTGCAACCATTAAAACAAGATATTATGAAAATGACAAAAAAATGAATTTTGTATGAATTATGCATTTTAAACAATTCATTTAGTTAGATTGAATGTATGCACGACACAAACATATAAGATGAGATATAAGTATAGGCTCATAGTTGTGTTTGTGCATCATTTTAGAACCAAACTGATGTTCATACCATATAGAAAATCGTTAATATATGTAGTATTAATATATAGAGAAACTAGTTCATATATAGAGAATAAGAAGTATCAACTTGATGTTATTTGATCAAAAAAATGTGTTTTTGTTGTTTTATTTTGTAAATTAGTAAAATCAATGAACATAGAAATTTGTATGTGTATTGGTGAATAATTTGAAAGTCCTAACATAACAAATATATAATTCTTGTATTATTTAGAGGTAAGTTTTTAAACATAGGAATACAAAATTTATAAGAGAAGCATTAACCATTTTTTTCACTAATAAGTTATGTAATAGGGATATTAAAAAGAAAAAAATTCTTAAAAATTTAAATATTTGTAATCTAATTATACATGTCTATGTAAGTTTGCAATTTCATTAACTATGGGTGTTAGGTGTAATATATTGCTTTCATTCATTAAATAATGGAAAAAACATACTTCTTAATTTTTAAATATACTTTTCAAATAATGGAAAAAACATATAAGTTTTTATCTTTAAATAACAATTCTAGATACTAGAGATAAAAAAAAAATACCTTGAACAATTACATGAAACCTAAACCTATTATTAGTATGCAAATGGGGATACAAGAATAAGTATGGATGTGGAAAAGATATAAAGGGAGGAAACTTGTGTCTTAGAACTTCAAAAAGATTTCTAAAAATCCAACAAAGACAACACCATAATGGCAAAATACACTATAACTATATAAAATATCCTTGATTTAGATATGAAAATTTAATCCATATCTTTTAATATATAATTGTATAAATATAAAAAATTAAATTAAATTAAATATGTATTATAATACATTAAATAGTTTTTATTTTAATCAATTATCATTATATTAATTTTATTATTAAACTGAATTTATAGGTTTATAACCAAATATAAAATTTATTTTAATTTTTTAAATGCAATATTTTTTAAAATAATTATTAACTAAATTTATTTATGTATTTTCGTCCAAAATCACTATAAAATGGGGCCAAGCTTTTGTTTGGAAAATCCATAGTAAAAAGTTTATTTTTTTAACATTTTAAATCTTAGAGACTAATTTATTTGAATTTTAATTTAAGTTGAATATATAATTTAAACGATAAACTAAATTTTTTATTTTTATTTTTTAAATAATTATAAATGTAAATATAATTTTATCAAAAAAAATATTATTTTTTAAAATATTGTTCAAGTATTATTTGGAAAAAAAATTATATAAATAGTCTTTCTTTGCAAAATATTATTATATCTTTGTGACTTAAATTTTAGAAAATCATTGATTCAAAGCATGCATGTATAAAACTACTGTAAATTCCAGGGTCAATCTTCTTAGAGTAACCATATTTCTCTATATTTTATTTATTTATGTATATATCTCGGTAACCATGGATTTTCAGGTTGAATTTTGTGTTAATAGAGTTTTAATGTACATCATAATCAACCATAAAAAAATTAACTTTTACCTTAAGAAAGGCTTAACTAAGTGAAATTATCACATTTATATAACTACATCTATATTTGAGCTCCTATTTCTTCCTCTTACATAGACATAATAAAATGAAGGTTGGGTGATTTTAACACAAGTTTCAAGGTAGCACCTTGTCACCATATGCGTGATACTTGGTAGCATATTTAATACTCAACAAAACTTTCATTTAATCTCATACGACACACAAGATCTATGGTATTATTGCGATAGGACGAATACTTATGGTTTATCTTATATTAATTCTTGATTGGAATTATTTCATAGCATAATGGTTACTTGGAGATTTGTGTCTTAACTCTTGGATTAATAGTACTGTACACGCCATCACACCGCCCAAACTTCGTTTGACAACTGTATGGATTTACGTCGTCGGATTACAAAAGGTTGGATCTACGGTGGAGTTTGATGGAGTACCCGTTCAGAGTATTGACCTCCCCAAACCCTAAATATTTCCTTTCCACTACTGTTGATCCCTGCCGCGTTGCTCTACAACTTCTCGGCCTGCCACAATAGACAGGCTTGCCTTGGATCTACTCGGCTCTGCTTGGCTTCTCAAGGCACAACGCAGACAGGTAACTTCAATACTGTCACTGATTTAAGCGTAACTTGTTCAAAATGAGGTTTCCATTTGGTTGCACAGACCTTTCAGGCTTTTTATTTTGCACAGAACAATCGGTGGTTCATTGCATTGAGCTTACACTCAGTTCTCTACATGAGTTTGGGTTTTTTTTAAATGGCGTCTTTGTTTTTGTTTCGCTAGGATTGTAATCTCTCTTTGGTTAATGTTTTAAGTTGTGTGCTTTCCCTAAATAAATTATACTCCCTCCTCCAGATACGAGGACTGAATCTCCTCCGTGGCTTTTCCACAGAGTTTCACCTGGCTTTTCCATTCCCGTCGTCGAAGAATCCATTTGATAACAAATATGTGTCAAATTCATGGTCTATTAATACCTTCGGTAGTGGCTCAATGGTAATGGTGGATAGTATGGTGGGGGAGGTCGCAGGGTCGAGCCTCGACCTCCGCCCAACCACGTACATAAAATTTTCACCGTCACTTACCATAAGGTTTAAAAATCTTATATTATAATTTGAATATGCCATTATAAAACTTAATCTACCCACCATTATTATATGCGAACTTTGGCATATACAATAATATTGTGCCATATATATAAGTTCAGACTTTGTAAATGCTAATATATGTGCCACCATATGATATAATCCGAAGTTGACCATTACATATAAAAAAAAATGCAACTTGACCATTGGAGAGGGTCCACCAAAGGGGGAACCCAACGACCCTTGGTTGCACAATATGTCAGCCTCTGGTTGGGATGTCCCTAACCATAAAAAAAATTCAAATTCAACTTTAGGAGAAAATACATAAAAAATTTCACCTTCAAACCATGACTGGGGATTCCTGCAGTGACACTTGTCATAGTGTCATTTGCTCGGAGGGCCTTTGACCATGGTTGACCTCTATTGACTCCTTTGATCCTTTTTTTAAAAATTTGTCTGTTTTGAATGACTGTCAATGGGCTATAACTTCTTCATCTGGAGTTGGTTTTCGACGAAACGAAGTGCGTCAGATTCCCGACAATGGGCCGGATCCGGTCGTTCTAGTTTGGTGTGATTATGATCAATTTGAATTTTTGGAAAAAAAATTCCCCTAATCTAGATTCTGATCATGTGGCTCAGCTCCGGTGTTATCCCCTTGATGGCTTATATGCCCCTAGATAGAGGCTCCTCAAGTCAGAGGTCAAGTTTGGAGGATCACAAACAACTTGAAAAAAAATTGTATATCCATAATAATTGTTCCAAGAGCACAATTCATGTAGTATTATGAGAGTGATGTGTTATTCAATCTGTATTTAACATGGAGTTGACAGGTGTCCCTTTTAAAATAAGAAAAAAATAATCTTTAAATAAAAAACAATGTCAGCTAGAACAAAAAAATAAAAATGAATATAAGTGGTTGGTATGAAGTAGATGTCCTAAAAATTCTTAACATTAAATAAAATATTATATCCATGTGAAGTAACTTAAATTTTTATTAACTTTTGAAAATAAAATAACTAAAGGTAAAAGAAGCCCTATATTTTCACTTTTGAGTGTGAACAAAATGTATAACTCACATACTTTAAAATGTATAACTCATTCTTTTTTATACACTCATTCTGCTTGAGTGTATCGCCTCTTGGATTAGGATGATATTATCTATAATTTTCCTTCATAAAAAAATCCACCCTCATATTCTGAGATTAAATTTGATAAAAGAGGATTTATCCTATTTTCTTAGGCATGTAGGGTAGTTTTGAAATTCCCTACATATATACTATTGATCCCCATGTCGTGTCTTTCAAATTTAATAGGGAGTAGCAACATAATTATTTATCAAGCTATGAATTAGGCACGTACACATTAAACACATTAAAATAGGGAGTGTGTAGTAAACAAACAACAATATAGTGTGCTAAGGATGAATCTTGAATAAGTTGGAAGTGAATTGAAGGCCATATTGTACATAAATCTCCTGACACCCCTCTTAAATTGATTGCTTTTGTTGTGCTATTTTTCTTGATTACTTTACTTTTGAGGATGACTAACTTTCCTCCAATTTACTCTCTTCAAAATAATTTTTGGGTTTTTCGTCTTAAGTAAGTTTTCATCTGAGGTCCATTTTTCATCACTTCTCAAACCTTTGCAATATCAAGATATGATTTTCATGATTTTATATTTGTTTTATATGTTCCTCTAGTATGAGGAGCTGATCCACATTTATATTTAGAGCTTTTGGTACTTCTATTATAAAATCTCTCTATAATATGTTGTGTGCCCATTCCTTTGTCTTTATCTACTTGTTCTTCCCTCTTTTCTTTGTTAAATTTTCTTCTTGCTTTTATTGTTGAGTCCTTGGTTGTTTCAACTTAGTTTTTAGAAGTACTAGTCCAATATTAGATTTGTGGGTCCTCGGTATTTTGGACTTTGATGCGATGACTTCTTGATAGTGGGAGAAAATAGTTTCCACTGAATGAAAAGGGGTGAATATTTTAGTGGAGGATTTTCCCCCAACTTTTCTTCCTCATTTTTTCTTGGTTCTTTATTTTATGTAACACCTATATTTGATAATATTTCATATATGTTTTTGTGTGAAGAAGGCTTTCCTTTGCTTGAAGATGGAGTGTTTTGGGGGGTTTTTTGATGAGAAGGGTCTTGGACATCTCAGGTGGATGAGTGGGGAGGTTTGGGAGGAGGATGTTTTCTTGCCCATAACCTTTTAGGCTTTTGCTATTATTCTCAGTATTTTTCTTTCCTCTCTGTTGTTGATTCATTGGGTAGTTTCTTGTAAAATGGCGATATTCATGGCATGTTTTGCACTTAAATGATATTTGGTCATAATCCAATTGTTGGATGAAATTCTAATTATCTAGGGTGAGATTATAGCCTTTGGTAGCTGTTTTTCTAGATCAACTATGAACATTATAGCACATGAAAACATCCATATTTGAGTTCTGCATTATATTTCTCTAGTGCATTTCCTATGTTTTTGAGTGTCTCCTCATTCCAATAGTGTAGGTGAGGTAGGGGAGTTTTACCCAAATTGGGACGATGATGAGAATGTCACTTTCGAGGTTGAGGTTAAGATTCCATCTATCTAAGTATATCTGTTATGCTTCCATGATACAAGGATCACTTTTGAACATTAATTGCATGCCTTCTTTCTCTTCAAATAGAAATTTAAATACTTCTTTCAAGAAAAGAAGCGTGAGAGTTTACATTTTATTAGTGACTACAAATTATTGTCTATCTAGGAGGCTAATGTGTGGGTAAAAGGCCAAATACCTAAGAATTATCGAATGAGCTCTTTGTTTGCAAGGAAAAGGGCGATGAAGAAAAACTGAGATGCATGAAATAAGACTTTCGGGGTCTCCTTGAAGCAGTCAATGAATATAGTTTGAGGAGGTTTATGCAGTTCTGAACTAGGTTTATACAAGAACAATGAAAATGACAATATTCAATAGGAGAGAGGGAGGAGGCGAGTCTCCTCCCAAGGGTTGGCTCAATTATGAGGAAATGGAGCATAGGTTAGGGTTTCAAGAAAAGAGGTGAAAAGCACATGAAAAAGACCTATCGATAGACAATATTTTATTATTTTGACCATATAAACAATAACCACTATTTCTCTATAAATTCAAGAGGTTTTTCATCGTTCCTTATGGACCATTTCATCAATATTTTGTTGATCTCACTTGAGAGTAATAGTGTGCTACCCATTTCATTTTATCCTTCACCTTTGTTGATTTCAACCATAAAGGAGGGAGATCAACATTATTACACTTAGGATTTTCAAAGAACCCTCCTGCTAAGGAGCTATTTTCTTCTAAAAACACTTCAAACAAGTGTTGATTGTATGTTTTTCTTTGGGTAATGAGAGCATTTATAGATTAGAATTTCTCTTTACTAAACCTTGTTACAAGAAATATACAACACTAAACATTCTATGCTCTTAAATTTTTTCGGGAATGTTCTTTTGAGTACTTTTGTGAAGAAAAATTTATAATGATAACTAGAATTATAGATTTAAATTGTGAAGATCAAATTGTCTCAGTGCTTTAAGGATTTTGAATCCATTTATCGCATCAAAAATATACTTTAAACAATGTAAATTTGTGATTTTTCTAACAAACAACATAGACCCATCTTAAGTAGGAATCTAAAATGACTTGAGAGGGATAAATTTCTTCACTAACAATTTTAAAATGCAACGTGTTATTTTTCATTGTTTAAATTGTATTTTTGAATGCTAAATAAAGTATATATAGGACCAAATAAACATTTTGACCATAAAACCTTAATTTTTTCATGATATATAATATTTTCCCAATTGACATCAAAATATTTTACATAAGAAGAAAATTAAAATGGTTTTTTATTATTAACATATTTTTAAGTATATGTCAATATTAATTGATATTAGAATATTTATCAATAACTAAATTATAAGATTTAAACATCTTACTCACACATATTCATTTATTATTATTATTGCCGAAGTTATTTTTCATAATTTTTAACTTTTATTAGTATTTGAAAGGAGAATGGAGATAAAGACTTACACACATAGACATACTAAAATGAATTTCTAGGCTCAATTATACATACATTCATAATAGACTGTAAAATGAGTCTCTAAGCTCAATTATATTACTAGATTTAAAATTCAAATTATATATATATATATATATATATATATTAAAAAAAAAAAAATACTAAAAGACCTAAAAAGGTACAAAAGAATATTAATGTTTCTTATTAAAATAAATTAAATTAAAAATGCAAAATAAATAAAGAAACATATTAAATAAATATTATTTATAATAACTAAGTGAGAAATGCTAATCAATTTGGAAAAACTTATTTTCCAAAATATAAATGATTTTAAAAACATCCATTTACATTTATGACACATTTTTCTTTTATCCATGGTAGTTAAAATCAAGTTTCTATTCTACTTTTAAAAAAATGAAACCTAATCCTATATAATTTATTTATTTTTGAAAATTACTTTTTTCAATTAATAAACATTAATATTAAAACTCTTGTGCAATAATGACACATGTCCATGCCCTCCCCATTATCATAAGAGACAATATAAACAAATAGAGAGATGTTTCAAATAGGCCACACATTTAAAAAAAGATTCTTAAGACAATCCAACTTCACATACAACTACCGAGTGGATTTACGAATCTATCTACCGTGTCAAAAATCATATTAAACACGGCGTGATGCTTCAGACATCACTCTGCACCAAAAATAAATCTTCATCAGATGAAAACTCAAATTTGAAACCTAATTGCTACATTTCTCGAAGAGGGCGTTCAATATAGACTCGCTCACATAGTCTTCGACTCTTCGGGAGTCACTTGATCTAGTTGATTAATGCTCTCTTCGGTAAATGGATAGGCTTCTGCTCTTTTTATGGCAGTGCATTTTTATGGCAAACTCTTCCCTTTGGGTACACAACAACTAACTAGCATGGCCGGGTTCAATTCAATCCACATCTTTTCGAAAAATTAATACACCTTCGTCTTTAACAACCAGGGATTTCATAGCACAGGGCAGGGCACATTTCATAAAATACTTTCGAAACCAGCTAGATTAGAATGTGGTAGTACGGTCACTTGTTGTTGTGATATCTGCGCAGATTGTCCTCGGACTTCAATGGGGAACAGTATGGAAAGAATTTCCATGTCATCGTTGGTATTTATTTTCGAATGTATTTTCCTCAAAGACTGAAATTTATGAGAAACAAAACTGTCTTTCGTCACGGATATTCACGACCTGCCATCATTATCAAATTTGATCATGGTTTTTCCACTTCCAGCCATGGAATGCGAAGCAACAAATTATAGGAATCGTTGGGATCTGGCATTCTCAGAACATGGAATGTAGTCACGATTCGAACCCAGTTGGTTAAAAGATATAATTATTTCACGCATGCAAAAGTTAGAAAAATAGTTTGGTGAATTAGTTGAGTTGAGTTATAGATAGATTTGGTGAGTGAGTTAAAGAGTGACTTAAGCGAGTTGATCAAGTTCAGTTATGTGAGAGAGTGTGTGCATGTCACTTAGGTTAAATACCCTTCACGGGTTCATTGTATTCAGTTTTATGATTCAGAGTGATTTAGATTAAATGAAGAGCAGCAGTTCATTATTTTGTGTGTAAAATATTTATGTTAATTGCGTGATTGAATTTTCTGGCTATTCAACATATTGATATCAGAGCTGAGAAAAGATCAGAAAATCAGTGAACGAGCACAGCCTGAGCAAGAGGCCAAGAGAAAAAGCCATCAATTTTTTTTTTTTTAAATAAAACAAAAAAAATTCTTTACCCGCGGTCCGCACGTTTTCAGTGCAGCACCGGCGAAGGATCCACAACTGCGTGTAACAAATACTGCGGAGTCGGGTTTTAAGTTTTAAAAGCCGACAGCCGTGAGCCAGCCGTGAACCAGCTTTACGGCCCGCAGGAGTGGCCAACGCACATTGGTGTTTGGCGTTAATTTTTGAAAAAAAATGAGGGGATCTGACGGACAGGAGTACGTATTGAGCATTACTTATTGAAATTGGTTGAGTTTGTGTTAACGTATTGCAAAAATAGCCTTTTTCATATTACGAAGGTTCAAGGTTTTTTTTAGTTAATAATATATTTTAAAAAGTTTTATGAAGAGGAGCTTCCACGCAGATTTTTAAATGGAAGTTTTTTCAAAAAGATTTGCAAAAATATTATAATAAGCCTTTTATTATATAAGAATATATTTTTCTTCAAAAATATATATCAAGGTTGTTTATAAAGTTTTTTATAAAAAAATTTCAACCAAAAAAGAGATTTAGGTTTTATTAAAAGGATTTTTTTCTTTCAGAGAAGATCTTTTGTTTGTGGCAAGATGACCACATCAAATTTTCAGCCACAACTTCCATCTTTCAATGGGAAAGATTACGATATGTGGGCTATTAAAATGGAGACTATGCTAAAAGCGCATAATGTATGGGATCATGTCAAATTTGGGTTTGCAGAACCACAAGATGATGCAAAAGAACGAGCCCTGAGTAATGCAGAGAGGGAACAACGGAAGAAAGACAAGCAGAAGAATGCACAAGCATTGCTTCTTATCCAGCAAGGAGTGGACCGAGCAGTGTTCCAGAAGATCATGATAACCTCTTCAGCAAAGGAGGCATGGGAAACTTTGGCGACAAGCTATCAAGGTATGGCCAAAGTTAATATTGTTAAACTGCAGAATACTAGGAGAGACTTTTAAAGTCTGCAGATGAAGGAGACAGAGGACATTGATTCCTTCATGAATAGGGTCATGTCTGTCGTCAATCAGTTAAAAATCTATGGGGAAGATGTTAATGATCGAACAATGATTGAGAAGGTTCTTCGATCTTTGTCTACTAAGTTTGATGTTGTGGTAGCAGCCATAGAAGAAGCGAAAGATTTGGAAAAATTGACAGTTGATGTGCTAATGGGATCCCTTCTATCGCATGAGGCGAGGATAGACAGAAATAAGGATTCCACTTTAGAAACTGCCTTCAAAAGTCAAGTTTATATTTCAAGAGGTCGAGGCAGAGGTCGATCAAGAGGCAGAGGACGAGGCAACAGCTATGGTGGTCAGCGTGATGGCCGAGAAGAGCATGAGCATCAAAGTGGAAGCAGCAGCAGCAGAAGCATTCATAACAATCAAAGGTCTGACAAATCAAAGGTAAAGTGCTATTACTACAATAGATTTGGTCATTATGCTCGTGATTGTAGGAAGAAGATTGTTGATCAAGGAAATCAGAGAGCTAATGTTAGTACAGAGCATACTAACTCTATGTTTCTAGAATGCAACACTATGCATGCACCGTCTGATAAGGTCTGGCTATTAGACATTGGTTGCAGTAACCACGTGACAGGCAACAAGAATTTGGTTGCCAATTTGGATGCCTCAGTAAAGACAGAGGTAAAGTTGGGGACTGACAAGACTGTGGGTGTATATGGCAAAGGAGTGGTCAACATTGTGACCAAGCAGGGGGAGCCAAAGACCATATCAGAGGTATACTATGTCCCTCGACTCAAACACAATTTGATTAGTGTTCGTCAATTGACGCAGAAATGATGCAAAGTTATCTTTCAGGGGCAACAATGTGTTATTTACGATAAATCCCCAAGAAAGCAGCTGATTGAAAAGGTGTAGATGACGAGGAACAAACTCTTTCCTCTAATTATGAACTACAATTATCAGGTTAGTTCTTTTACAACTGCATGTTCTGATGATTACTGGTTATGGCACTTTCAGTTTGGACACTTGCATTTTTCCGGTTTGAGATTGTTGCAGTAGACATAGATGGTGAGAGGTTTACCTCCCATCAAATAACCTGCTACCACTTGTGAGTGTTGCATCTTGGGAAAGAAACACCGTGAAAGTTTTCCGCAAAGAGTTTCTTACAGAGAAAAGAAACCACTTGAATTGGTGCATACCGACCTGTGTGGACCTATGAGGACACAGTCGATTGGTGGAAGTTGTTACTTCCTCACCTTTATTGATGACTATAGCAGGAAGACTTGGGTTTAATTTTTGAAGCAGAAGTTTGAAACTTTTGCAAAGTTCAAAGAGTTCAAAGCCTTGGTGGAGAACCAAAGTGATCGACAGATCAAGGTATTGAGATCTGATCATGGTGGCGAATACGATTCGAAGGCATTCCATGAGTACTGCAAATAACAAGGAATCCGAAGACATTTTACGACCAGATACACACCATAGCAAAATGGTGTAGCAGAGAGGAAGAACCGAACAATCATGAACATGACAAGGAGAATTTTGAAAGCAAGACACTTGTCTAATGAGTATTGGGAAGAAGCAGTTGCATCTGCTTTTTATGTGATAAACAGATCTCCAACAAAGAGCGTGATGAACAGAGTTCCAGAAGAAGCATGGTTAGGTATGTCATGCAGTGTATCTCATTTCAGAGTTTTTGGATGTGTAGCCTATGCACACGTGCTTAAGAAAATAAGAGGCAAATTAGATGATCAAAGTGAAAAATGTATATTTACTGGTTATAGTGAGTAGTCAAAAGCTTACAAATTATATAATCCTGTCACCAAGAAGACAATAATTAGCAGAGATGTTGTGTTAGAATAACAAGAGTCATGAATGGGACTGTAGACACACTAATCGATGCACAAACACCATTGATGGAAGAGGATGATGTAGAAGAAGAGGAGGATCAAGAACCAAGAGAGCAGACACCAAACAGAGTCACACCAGCAAGGACTCCAAGATTTTAAGAACAGGATGGATCTTCAAGCAGATCCACAGATCATAATTCTCCAAGCAGCAAATCAGGTAATGAATCAAGTACTGGTAAGAAAAAGATGAGAAGTTTGAAAGATATTTATGATGATTTGGATGTTAGGTCAAATTTTGCATTGTTGGCATTCTAACCTTCTTCGTTTGAAGAAGCAATCAGAGATGAAAATTGGGTGCAAGCCATGGATGAAGAGATGAATTCAATTGAAAAGAATGATACATGGGATTTTGTTGATTTACCAAACGATAATAATCTCATTGGTGTGAAGTGGGTGTATAAGACTAAAGTGAATGAGAAAGGTGAGATTGACAGATTTAAAGCAAGACTTGTAGCCAAAGGATTCTTGCAGCAACCAGGAATAGACTTTGGAGAAACATTTTCTCCGGTAGCCAAATTGGATACTGTAAGAGCAGTTCTAGCGACATCAGCTCAGAACAAGTGGAAAGTATATCAGATAGATGTCAAATCAGTCTTCTTGAATGGAATTTTAGAAGAAGAAATTTATATGCAGCAACCTCCAGGTTATGAAGTTGAAGGAAAAGAGGATAAAGTTTACAGATTGAAGAAAGAGCTCTATGGACTGAAGCAAGCACCTAGAGCATGGTATAGCAGAATCAACAGTTATATGATCAAGAATAGATTTTGCAGAAGCATCATTGAGCCTACCTTATACACAAAGATAAATGAGCATGGACAGATTTTGATAGTTTGCTTATATGTTGATGATATGATTTTTACAGGTGATCTTGAGATAGATGAATTTAAAGCAGCCATGATGAAAGAATTTGAGATGACAGATCTAGGTCTCATGAAATATTTTCTTGGAATTGAAGTTGAGCAATCTGAAAAAGGAATATTTATTTGCCAAAATAAGTATGCTAGAGATTTGTTGAAAAGATTCAGGATGGATCATTCCAAACCTGTATCTACACTAGTAGAAACATATACAAATTTAAGCAAGGATGATGAAGGGGCAGATGTCAATCCAACTTTATTCAAAATATTGGTTAGCAGCCTCATGTATCTCACAGCTACAAGACCAGATATTATGCAAGGAGTGAGTCTGATTTCTAGATTCATGGAGACTCCAAAAGACACACATTGGAGTGTTGGAAAAGGAATTCTAAGATACATCGCAGGAACCAGAGATTATGGCATAATGTATGCAAGGACAGAAAAGAAAGAATTGATTGGATATACAGATAGTGATTTTGCAGGAAGTTTGGATGATCGAAAGAGCACATCCAGTTATGTTTTTCATCTCGGTTCAGGAGTGATAGCATGGGCATCTAAGAAGCAGCTTATTGTGACACTATCATCAGCAGAAGCAGAATATGTAGCAGCAACTTCAGCAGCATGTCAAGCAATATGGTTAAGAAGAGTATTGGATGGACTCAAGCAGAAACAACAAGGATCAACAACTATATAATGTGATAACACATCAGCAATTGCACTATCCAAGAATAGTGTGTTTCATCAAAAGAGAAATCATATTGATACTAGATATCACTTTATTCGAGATCTTGTGAGCAATGGAGAAGTTCACTTGAAGCCTTGTAGAACGAGTGATCAATTGGCTGATATATTTACAAAGCCATTAGCAGTAGATTTGTTTGAGTTTCACAAAAGAAACTTCGGAGTTGTAAGCCTAGCTGAGACATAGACCAACAAGCATGTTTGAGTTGTCATGAGTTATGTTTTATTTTACCGGTCGTAATTAAGGGGGAGTGTTAAAATATATAATTACTTCCCGCATGCAGAAGTTAGACAAATAGTTAGGTGAATTAGTTGAGTTGAGTTATAGATAGATTTTGTGAGTGAGTTAGAGAGTGAGTTAAGTGAGTTGATCAAGTTCAGTTATGTGAGAGAGTGTGTGCATGTCAATTAGGTTAAATACCCTTCACGAGTTCATTGTATTCAGTTTTATGATTCAGAGTGATTTAGATTAATTGAAGAGTCGCAGCTCATTGTTCCGTGTGTGAAATATTTAAGTTAATTGTGTGATTGAATCCTCTGGATATCCAACATAGCCAATGTTAACAGGAACGTCCTTGATCACGCCTTCTGGAATTCTTTCATAATCGCCAGGAAAACGCAGATAATGAGTACTCAGCCTGGTGGGTTGGAGACCCAAAGACTCCATTACATGACAAGGTGTTATACTCACTTGGGCAGCACAACCCATAATAGTGTTGCAGAAATTTCTTGCTATTACCACATCCACATTCAACCATCTCCAGAGGAAAAACAAAACCAGAGAAAAATGACCTCATGAAATTTCAAACTCTCTTATCTTTACCTGCAGAGGCCACAAGTAAGGCATGCCCTCGGAAGGAAATGTTAGGCCCCTTCACCATGTTGGCTATGAGGCAGGCATATTCTTGTTGGGTTTAGACCCCTTTATTTTTCTCATAGCAAGGAGATCTCCCCATCTTCTCATACCGGCATACAAGAATAAAAAATGTTGGCTAATATGAATTTCAAAATTCAAAATTTCAAATTTCAATTCGCGGGTTTTCATATTCAAATTTCAAATTTCAAACTGCGTACATTGTATTGTAGCGTATAGCATGTATTTATATGTGGTAGCAACTAGGCAGAGGCACAAGGAAATTCCTTATGCCTACTGGGATGCCCATCCATGGTTCCTCGGTTGTATTCGGATGCAGGGGGCATGGGCATCCATTAAACTTTGTGAACCCATGTGTATGGGGCAAAGACAAGTACTAGATGATAAGACACGGTTTTAGCGACATGGAGCGCATGGCATGAGTTGGGTTGCCATGGTCATTGGTACTTAAGGGGCATTAATGGGCCAATAGCCCATTGGTTGCCCTTATTTCAGCATCATTATCTACACAGTCATATCGTGTACTCCTACCACCACTGACATGTACATAACATTGTATTTGTTGACCACTATATTCTCACTATTCTCCACTTATGATTTGAAACGTTGTATTTTTCGACAACTATATTCTCATTGTTCTTTACTTATGATTTGAATTAATATTGAGGAAAAAGTAAGCATCAATTTTCAATTTAACTGGAATGATAGTTTTGTTTTGGTGGCATTAACCCTAAGGTTAATAACATTATAAGTGAAAATTTTACTTAATAAAATACCATGAATACCATGAATAAAAGGAAATAATACATCATGATGAACACAACTCCAATAAATTCCAAATTTATATATCTATACTACAACAATTAGAAGAGAGCATAATTATTTTACTTTAAACATTCTCCACGCTGTTTCATGTTTTAAAGTTTTGAAATAATGAAATAATGAAAAGTTTTTAAACTAAAATCAAACTCAGTGCCATAGCCCAAATTGCTAATGAAGAAAGGTTGGAAGAGCCTTCTCGTTAGATAGACTTATTCCTCATTACCTAACTTCTTACTTTAGTCTTTGCTCCACCTCACATTTGTTCGTGTGCACTTGAATTCCTCTAGTTCATTCAAAGTTTCCAATGTACGTTGTAAAGTAGTATTTCTACATCAAAGAGGATAAGACTTTGACAAGAGATGTCTTTAGATTTTTTTCAATGTTCATTTCTAACCGTGGTTTTCGAGATGTTTTGGTTGGTAGGTATGGTATGTTGTCACTTGTGTGTTCATGATGGCCATTGTACAGATTGTACACTTAACAATATAACAGTATGTCAGAGCTCCCGTAGTCGTACGAGCTCATGTCCCGGGAAAATGATGACTCAATAAGACTAAAGGCACATTAACCAATCACAATTTAAAAAACTAAATTTAAAATAAATAAATAAACAAATTATTTGTTATTTATAAGGTTAACATTACAAATGGGGCTTTTAATTATTTTGGTTAAATAACAAAAATTAAAGGTCAACTCCAATGTTTCTCTAGGACAGTAAGAGCCCCATCAAGAATAGAACTTATGATTTAATAATTTCTCATGAAAATTTCATTCTGCTTTTATAGATAATATATAGTCCAATAAAAATGCTTCTGTGACATAGATATTATTTTTAAAGTAAAAGAAATTCATCACCTTTGAGAAAATATAATTACCAGCGATTTCCATAACCTCTAATTGAAAAGATAGACACAGTGAAATTCCAAAAGACAACCCCAAGGAGTACTCAAGTTCCTATTGAAATTTCTTAAACAATATTCCCAATTTTAAACAATATTTTGAACTTTAAGATATTCTCAGACAAAGTGAACAAACATTGCGTAAAATATGAAATTAGTTTTATTTATTTATTTTTCTTTTCATTATTAACGACCTTCCTAATTTAAAATTATTCGCATACAAAGAGAACAAATATGTGTATAATGATTTTACATGTCATGTATATAATTATTTAAATTTTTTTATATATTATATATATTAAACATAAAAACCATCCAAATTTATTTATAAAAAGGAAAACATTCTTCAATTGAAAAAAAAATAAAAAAATCCATGGCATTCTTAAGTCAACCACATGGTGGCACTTGGTTAGATCAAACATTGTCAAAGATTAACCTAACATTTGACATTGGTGATGTTAGGCATGATGGGGAGGAGAGCGGGCTAGGGTTTTGAGCTACGGGCGATGGCGGTCAAGTTTTTTCAGGACTCGGCCCTAGTCATCATGACTCTGGCTTTACATTGATTACGGCAACAGTAAGTATGTCAGCTCTTGTACTCGAAAATCTGAAACGCCATTTTTTTCTCGGGACCTGAGGTAGGGGAGGCAAGGTTGGTACCGGGCACTTGAGTTTCACAACCATAGGATGGGGTTAACCCTTGTAACTCGTCATTGTTTACTGCGTAGCGTTTTGACATCAAGGGTTTTGCGACGGTGGCGGTTTTCACGCTGTTTTTGTTTTAAGTTTGTTAAGGCGCGGCAAGAATGGGCTTTGATAGCGAATCTCTGGAGCTTGAACCCACACCAGAGGACCTTCTGACGTGTTGGGGTCACGAGGTCTCAACGAAGAACCTAGATTTGTTTTTCCCGAAGAATTTAGCCCTACAGGGACCCAGCGACGATGTTTTTGCCGGAAGCACTCATAATGGTCGTCGAGACAAGAACATACTGAGCCCTTGGCAAGGTTTTTGGAGGGAGGGCGCACTTCCTGTGGAGAGCCAGGAACAGTTGAGAGCAGTTGAAGACCGGGCGGAATTTCTGAATATTTTCTCCCGGATAAGTTCTTCGAATAAGGAACAAGGTAATTTCTCTCGTCCCAAGCTTTCGGGTGGTTTGGAAGATATAGTAGGATCTCTTGGTTTTAAAGGTGCTTCCAGCTCACAATCGATAGGAAAAGAGGCACTGGTTGGGGACTTTCAGCAAGGTCAAGCGCACCCATGGCAAGGGTTTTCATGGCTTACAGCATCTCAGTTTCAAGAAGGGTCTCAAAGGGGAGGAGGTCTGCCTTTGAGCCTCCCTCAAGTCGTCGCAGTCCCAAATCGACAGGGCTGGGTCACAAATGGTGAAAAGGTTGAAAGAAACCCTAGGGCGGCGACCCTTACATCGAATCCCCAAGCTATAACTTGTGGAAAAGAGGCCGGGATTGTTGAAGGCAATCTTCAGAGGAATTTTGAGAAAGGAGAAGCTCCTATTGCGTTCGAAGAAGTGGGTCAAGGGCCGACTCTATTGGATGCACCGGCAGCCCCTAATTCAAATGCTGAGGGAACGAACGGTGCTTTCAAAGAAGTTGTGGGGGAAAAACGACAGAAGTCGAAGCCCATCAAGACGAAAGAAAATCGGCCGTGCTGTCTTCTGGGGGCAGACATTAGTATAGAACAAGCAATGGAGGCTACCGAGACTGTTCTGGTTGGCCGGGTAAGAGGCAGAAAGTACTCGGCCGAATACATTAAGGATTGGGTCAATACTGAATGGAAAGAAGCTCCGGGGAAGCCTACAGAGATTCTGGTTCTGGAAAGGGGATGGTTCAGCATTCACTTTGGCAGTAAACCACATGCGGACTGGGTACTTGAACGGAATTGGAGTTTTGGGAAGCGTCCTATACTTTTTCGCAGATGGACGCCTCTTTTTGATGCGCAGAAGGAGAAATTGGCCGAGTCCCCTCTATGGGTAAAGCTCCCGGGACTCCCCTTACAGTTCTGGACGGAATCAGTGTTCGTTTCAATTGGTAATACCCTGGGAAAATATCTGGATTATGATAACTCTTACCTCATAACCAAGGATAGAAGCCTGGCTCGAGTGTTGGTAAGCCTAAATCCAAAGGAGGGTTTGGCGGACGCAATGACTTTAAAATACAAGGATCTAGAGTTCCTGCAAATCCTGGATTATGAAAACCTTCCGTTCCGCTGCTTAAGGTGTCATCAGTGTGGCCATCTTGCGAAGGAATGTCCTTTGGGACACCGACGCCGTCGATGACAATCGAAACCCTTTCGTTCTCAGGGAACTACTGCACAGGTTTTTCGGGGGCTTCAGTAGAAGGCTTCTGAGCATACAGTAGATCAGACGAGGGCTAATGAAGATCTAATGGAGCAGGACCCTCTCCCGGAAGGCAATGCTGCTCACACCACTCAGTTTACTCCGCCGGTCACCCTGGCTCCACATTCTGACGAGTTTGCTGGGGCGTCTATGGCGGGTATGTCTTTTTCACCCCCCTATTGTGATGTTTCTTCTGTTTCATCCTTACAGTCTCTCTCAGAAAGGCCTGGTCCTTCCAGGCAGATAGTAAATGATTTTTCTGCGCTAAATCTTTCAAAAGTTACCACAGATAGTCTACTTGTCTCGGTCCTTGTCTCTTCCTTTGATGTTCATCCATCTTCAGAGATTGTTTTTTCACATACTGATTCTTGTGAGGTTTCTATCTCGGCTGCTGTCCCCTGCGCCAAATCCTTGGACAATCCCCCTTATAATCTTCGCCCCTTAGCCAATAGAAAGGGAAAGGGTCAGGCTGTAGGAGGTATTGCCTCGGACCCTGTTGTAATTGGGCCAAGGAAGCTTAGGGGAAGAAAATCGCTCCTCTCAAAAGCTCAGTTCAAAGCGGTCATTGACATAGCTGATGGGAAGCAGAAAACTCTTCCTGGGGTGCTTAGAGCGGAGCCACCACCCCCCCCTGTTCCCTGATGATCCTTCTCTCTTTTAACTGCAGAGGCTTAGCTAGCCAGTCGAAAAAGCTAGCCTTCAAAAACCTTGTGCACTCTTACAATCCTGATGTTATTTTCCTCCAAGAAACTATGGGGAAAAGCGAAGAATTAATCTGCTCTCTTCAGAAGCTCTTGCCTGGATGGGTCTTCTTAGCCCTTGATGCCTCAGGCAGGTCGGGGGGTGTAGCAACAGGTTATAATTCGAGGAAGCTCAAGGAAGTCTCCTTTTGGGGTTCTGCAAACTGCCTGGCAATGGAACTCTACTCTGGAGAGTTGTGCTTTCCTCTTCTTTTCCTGAATGTCTATGGGCCCTGTTTAGAGAGGGAAGTCTTTTGGAACTCTTTTTTCAATTTCTCTTGTCTATCTCATCCTAACCTCATTATAGGGGGTGACCTGAACTTCTCCCTCGGGGATTCGGAGTCCTGGGGTGTAAATGCACACTCGGATCCCCTCTCTGTTTTCTTCCGAAATAAACTGGCTTCCTCTCATCTGGTGGATGCTCCTCTGAACAAATTGCGCCCCACCTGGAGGAATAGACGTATTGGCGCTGATTGGGTGGGCAAAAGACTTGACCGATTTCTGCTCTGTGAACCTCTGGTGGATTGGCTTCCAGTCTTTAGACACTTGGTAGGGGAAGGGGGTCTCTCGGACCACTTCCCGGTTCTTCTGGAATTGAAAGGAACTTCAAAAAAACCTGGAATCCCGTTCAAATTTAACTCTTCCTGGTTGAAGGATGCCTCCTTTGAAGCCCTCTTCCATGATACATGGAGAAAGGACAATCAACTTGAAGAGGGAAGCAGAAGCATCCTGTTCTCTAATAATCTTAAGAGAATGAAGCAAGCAACAAAAGAATGGGCGCAGCAGAAGAACTTGAAGGAAGAAGAAGAACTCAAGAGTATAAATTATGAGCTAGATCTCCTGGAAAATTCGGATGGAAATGGCTATGAGTCCTTGGAATCCCGGAACAGAATAAAAGACTTGGAAGCATCTCGGAGGAAAATCCTCCAGATTAGGGAAGAAAGCTGGAGATTAAAAAGTAGAGCCATTTGGCTGCAAGCAGGAGATGAAAACTCCAAGTTCTTCCAGAATTATGCAAAGGGCCGGAAGATAGCTAACACTATCTGGGAGCTGAAAAAAGAGGATGGAGAATTGGCAAAATCCTTTGAAGATTTGGCTGCCCTTGGGGTAAACCACTTCAAAAATCTTTTCAAAGCTCCAGAGGAAGTTTCCATAGCGGAGGTCATCAGAGTTGCCCAATTCTTTCCAAGATATGTTGAGGAAGAAGACAATGACTCCATCATGGAAGTAATCTCTAAGCAGGAAGTGGAGGACACCCTCAAGGATATGCAGAAGGACAAAAGTCCTGGTCCAGATGGGTGGACAGTGGAATTTTTTCTCCACTTCTTTGAATTCCTGGGGGATGATCTGGTTGCAGTGGTGGAGGAATCTAGATCCTCAGGATCTATCTATCAACCTTTCAATTCAACCTTTCTAGCTCTAATACCCAAATCAGATCAGCCAGCCTCTTTTGATGACTTTCGGCCTATTTCCCTCTGCACCTGTGTGTATAAAATTATTGCCAAAATCATTGCCTCCAGATTGAAGCCCTTCCTATCAAGACATATATCACCAGAGCAGTTTGGGTTTCTGGATGGAAGACAGATTCATGAAGCAGTGGGAATTGCCCAAGAAACCCTACATACCTTAAAAAGAAGTGGAAAGAAAGGGGCAATTGTTAAAATAGATTTATCAAAGGCCTATGACAGAATAAGCTGGATGTACTTGCGCCTACTGTTGACTCACCTTGGTTTCAGACATGATATTGTAAGATGGATCATGAGCTGCATTACTACTTCCTCCATCTCCTTGCTAATTAATGGAGCAGCTTCATCTTTCTTCAATCCAGGGAGAGGTCTAAGACAAGGATGCCCCTTGTCTCCACTACTTTTCTTGTTGGCAGCTGAAGGTTTAAGTTTGATGATTAGCAGGGCAAAAAGACAAGGAGAAGTCAGAGGCATTGAAGTGGCTGTTAACTTGTGGGTAACCCATCTGCTATTTGTGGATGATATCATTTTATTCAGCAATGGCAGTGCCGAGGACTGTAGAGCTCTCAAGACCATACTGGACCTTTTTCTAAAAGCCACAGGTCTAAAAATCAATGAGCAAAAATCGACCCTTACAGTCTCTGGATTGTCTTTGGAAGAGAGAGGTAGTGTAGGGGCTTTTCTTCCTTTCGAAGTCAAATCTCTGCAGGAAAGCTTCAAATACTTAGGTTTTCTCTTGAAAGCCGACACCTACAGGATCCAGGACTGGAAATGGCTCTTGATCAAATTAGAAAAGAAACTCAATCTGTGGAGCCATAAATGGCTGTCTCGAGCAGGGAGGCTAGTCCTTATAAAATTTGTTCTGATGGCAATTCCAGTGTACTGGGCAAGTCTAATGTGGGTTCCCAAAGGTATATTAGCCTCCATAGATAAATTATGCAGCAGATTTTTATGGGCTGGATCCAAAACCGAACATGTGACACCTTGGGTTGCATGGGAAAAGATTTCGAGACCAAAAGAATGGGGGGGTTGGGGAATTAAGCACTTGTCCTCTTTTTCAAAATCCTTAGCAGCAAAACTGGCATGGAGATTTATCTCGTCTGATTCTCTATGGTCTACTGTTACAAAAAGGAAGTACATAGCCCCGGCTACTGCTATAGAATGGGCCCGAAATCCTGCAAAGTCCTCCAAAAACGCCTCTGTGGTCTGGAAGGCTGTAGTTGCTTCGGCACACTTAATAGAACAAGGGCTGGCTTGGAAAGTGGGAGATGGTACACGGGTGAGAATCGGATGTGATCCCTGGGTAGGTTGCACGGAAAGATATGCTTTATCACAAGACCTGAAATTGTTTTTGGCTGAAAGGGGCTATCTTTTCCTGAACCAGGTGGCAAACCCTGGGACCACTTCTATCTGGAGACAAGGGTGGTTGACTGATGCAGATCTTCTTTTGGAGGAGAGACGGAGGGAGGAATGGAGCCTCTTTGTGTCGGACCTTCAAAATTCTTCTGTTCGGATCTCAGAAAGAAGGGATGAGCTAGCCTGGGTACATGCTCAGACAGGAACCTACTCTCCTAAGATGGGTTACAAATGGATGATGTCCCAACAAGGATGGGAAGACCCGGAATGGTGGACTAAGCTCCTTTGGAAGTTAAAATGTCCTGCAAAAACCAGACTCTTCTTCTGGTGTATTCTACAGAAAAAAGTACCAACATGGGATTTCTTGCAGAAAAGGGGGAAAATTGGGCCAGGTTGGTGCTCTCTTTGCAAAGCAAATGAGGAATCTACTCTGCATTTATTCCTTACATGCCCTTACAATGTCAGCCTGTGGGCTGAAACCTTGAGACTCATTCATTCCCCTCTCAGGTGGGAAGGAGACAGTATTCAGCAAGCTTGGCACAGATGGTGGCAGGCAGCCCCTGATGACAAAATCCGGTCTATACCTCTCTTGATTTCTTGGGGCATGTGGCTCGCAAGGAACCAAGTAATTTTCAAAGATCTTCTTTTCCCTATTGGGAATCTAGCTGTGGCAGGGGCAGCTATATATGACAGCATTCCACCCCCATCAGGTCAATCAATCCCTCTCTCTATTCAGCCTGAATGCATCAGAGAATCTGTTCTGTGGGCATATTTTGATGGAGCTGCAGACTTAAATGGACAATGCGGAGCAGGTTTGGTTATTCATGAAACATCTGAAAAATCTTTCCGAACCTCAGTTGGCCTGGGACAGGGGACTAACAATTTTGTTGAACTCAAGTCATTACACCACTTATTATGCTGGCTCTCCTTGAAACAGATGAGACAGGTTCAGATCTTCGGAGACTCAAAGAATGTAGTGAATTGGTTCAACAGGACACAACAATGCAGAAATTACATTTTACTTCCTTTGCTTAATGAGATTTTGAATATAAAAAGTTATTTTCATGATATTACTGTTTGCCACATTTACAGGGAAAGAAACCAGGAGGCAGATACCTTATCTAAAGCAGGTGTACAGCAAGCTCTGGGGACCTGGTCAGTAACAGAGATGGATAAGGGGGTGATCACTCCTATGGATCAGCCTTTTTTTGGATGATGCGTTCCCTTTATGCATTATATTTTCTCTCGGCTAGCTGCTGTTCTTTTAAAAAAAAAACTTTATGTTTTGATTATCGTCCTGTCATGTTATCTTAAAAAAACTATGGATCAGAATGTTCTAAAAAACATCATAACAGGCTGTTTTCCTCTTCCGAGGAGGCCTGTGTTTACAGTCAAAAACTCAAACCTTACTTTTTGTCTTACTTTTTGAGACGATTTGGGACCGGAATAGTGTTCACTACCGGTCTCAGCTGTTTTAACATATTGCTATATCTGTTTATTTCGTTTCTCTGAAGACCTGCCTCCGTTTTTCTCTTCCATTATCTCTGTTTCGGTTACAGTCCGGGAGATATGGAAGACCGGAAGCGTAATTTGTGATGACAGAATTTTTTCTTCTGCTCTGGCAGCCTTTGAAGTACCCAAGGGTACTCAAGGTAGTCGTGACTGCCTTTTTCCTTCATCAAAGGAGTTTAGGTTGGTTTATTGTAATGCTTTTGCATATGCTATGCGATTTTTCTAATATATAGAAAATCCGATTTTTTTCTGTGGAAAAAAAACATTTGACATTGGTGAGATATTTATTATCACCCATAAATATAATAATTATTAATATTAAAAACTATTTGTTTTTTTTACTTTACTATATTTAAACGAAACAACAAGGTCTCCAGCTATGCTACCTTGCTAAAAGTCTCGATGGTTGATATTGATATTTTGGTATGATATATGATACTTATAAAGTCTTTGACTTAAGATTTCGACCTAGTATTTTTTTCACATGCTTTTCACTCGATAATGTGAAAGGTTACATTGATATTTCCGTACTGAAACTGATATTTTCGCTTTAAAATTTTTAATGACATCCGATCTTTATAAAGTTAGGGTATCTGATCCTTATAAAATCCTTGGAGGTAATATTTGAGGAAGATTTCGACATAGTTTTTTATTATATTTAAATAAAGTATAATAGGTTGTTTAGAGTTAATGTAACTAAGATAAAAGAAATATTATAATATTCCAAAAAAAAATTGTAGTTGGTTGATTAATTGTAATTTAATGTTGTTCATTGGAAATATTAACAAGTGAATTTTATTAACTAGCTTAATATGTGATTTAGTAATTAATAATAGATTTAATCTTTATTATATTAAAAATACTTTTTAAAAAATACATAAAATAAATTATTCTCATTTGTAAGAGCAATTTTCTATACAATTTTCATTTATTTTTGTATTTTTATTAATTATACAATTTTATCTATTTTGATAATAAAAATATTTTAGAAATATTACTTTTTAAAAATTAATTTTTGATATATGATAACAATCAATTTTTATAAAACTATTTTTTAATATTAATATAAAATTAATTAATTATAAAATTAATCTATATATATATATAATTTAAAATAAAAAATATTAATCTTTAATATCATAATTAATTAACAAAAAATTAATGAATAAAAACTTATTTATATACATGTATTTTTTTTAAATAAATACATATAAGTTTAAATAAATGCATAGGTTTAAGGGAAAAGGTAAAATAAGTTTAAATAAATGCATAAGTTTCAGGAAAAAGGAAAAATAGGTTTAAACAAACCCGCAAGTTTAAGGAAAACAGTAAAAGGAAAAAGTTAATATTGAGTGGGAAGAGGTTGTAGCTATGGATGTTGATCAAACCTTTCACTCAGTCTCGTTTTTTGCCTGAAAGAAATTGATGTTAGAGGATGAGGTCAAATCACAACAAAATTTGATCTCTAACAAGCAGATTAAGGTCAATGGCTATGTGTTTATTCTCAATGTTGGTACCATTTGCACCCACAACAAAAAAATAATTCAAAATGTTAGAGCTCTACTTGCACACTAAACTATTGGTGGTGCATGCTTTGCTAGACAAGAGGTGGAAGGAATAGATATGAGAGTACACTTGGACAAGGTTGAAAGGAAAGGATGGATTCTTCTTGCCCTCTACAAATGGCTCACCAAAAAGCAGGGTGAAGTTCCGGTTTTGGACTTCAAATATGGAAATCAAGACAACGCTATTTCCGTCCATGTCGACATGCCTGATAGTCATGTACTTCCACAAGTCTAACCCCAAGCATTTGTGAGAAGTTTGCACTACCTTCTTCTCTTTATTGCCATAGTTTTTATGAGTCCACTAGGTTATGAGGTACATGTGATCTTGGTTTCCTCCCCAAAAAGTCCAACATTTTAACTGCTTATATAAATTTGTCAAATATTTTCTTGTTTTTTAGACAACCCAATTTGCCAATGGACAAGATTTTAAGACTTTAGTTTCTCAATTTAATCATAGCGCTACTCAAGATAGACTTGTTTACCATGTTTATGACTTCCTAATTAACAAATAAAATATTACCTCTAACTATACTCTGAAATTTTTTAAATACTTGATAATAAAATAGTCTTCTTGCCTCAAAGGAAAAAAAATTACTTGGCATATACCCTAGTCTAATATTATTAAACAAGTCCACAAACGAACACAATTGAGAAAATACCCATAACTAATATAAATTAAACTCTACTCCCCTTAATATATGCCACATTCTAAGAATATCCAAGAGAGTCTTGTCCCCTTGGTAAATAATAGTTTGTAAAAATATCCAACACCGTATTTCCCTTAATAAATGTCATCTCCTCCCTTCACAGCATCACAACCTCCCAAAAGTAGTACGTCCACTATGTAGATGATTGGCAACACAAGTCTCCCATGGGGCATGCTTTGACATAGTGCTAATCAAGACCCAATGTGACACAATCATGACTACAAGTGAGTTTTTAGAGGCAATGAGATTATAATTTAGTCGGCCTTTCAGAGAACAAGGAGTCTCTTTTTATTCACAAATGCATTTCATTAATATGTATCCAAGGATGGTCGAGCCAAAAGAAAGTGAACATATGGGGAGGCCCATCAATAAGGAAGATTTGTCAGGGGTTTTAAAAGCTATGGCAAGGGACAAGAGCCCCAGTGTAGATGGATGGATTGTTGAACTTTTTATACATTTTATGGATGTCATGGAGTCTGAACTAGTGGTGGTGTAGAGGAAACAAGAATTTATTCCATGATCTCAGGGTCCTTAAATGCCACGTTCACTACCCTCGTATCCAAAGTGGCACATCCATATAATTTTTTTGAATACATGCCTATTTCATTATGTAATATGATCTACAAGTTAATTTCTAAAATCATAGCTAATAAGATCAAATAAACATTATCCAAATATATTTCTAAGGAACAATTTGGTTTCTTCGATAGCAAACAAATATAATACATGGTGGCCATAACTCTAGAATTTTTACTTTCTATCAAATCTTGAAAGTAGGAGGTTTTTCTAATGAGTATCAATCTGGTTAAAACTTATGACAACATGGACTGGGAATTTTTGCGATTGATTCTTCACAATATTGGATTCAATGTCAAGATGGTTGACTGGATTATGGCATGTGTTACTAGAATGACTTATGTTTTCATCATCAATGGGATCCCATCATATTTTTTCAAGGCTTCTATAGGTCTTAGATAGGGATGTGCTCTATCACCTCTGCTTTTTCTTTTGGTTATTGACAACATAAGTAGAGGTATTAATGAAGCAATATCAATGGGTATTATTATTGACTGCAGGATCTCCAAAAATATACAAATCTGTCATAGAATGTTCGCCAACGATGTGTTTTTCATTGGGAATATTTCCATCTCAGTATGGAAAGCCTTTCACCATCTTCTCACATATTTTGGATCAACCTCGATCCTTTATATGAATAGAGGAAAATATGTGCTAATATCTACATCGAAGGAGGAGGGCATCTTAAAGGAAATAGCACAAATCTATGAGATGGAACATATTCCCATGGAGAGAGGCTTAAAATATTTGGGCTTCTATTTAAAACCAAATAAATATGAAATCAATGATTGGGAGTGGTTAATAAACAAATTTGAGCACAAGATGTCTCTATGGTCAAATAAATGGCTTACATTGGGAGAAAGGTTGGTAATGAAAAAATTGGTCCTTCACAACATATCATTATATTAGATGCATCTTTACCATTTTCCAAAATACATCATAAAAAGAATTGATGCCATTATTGCTAGGTTCTTATGGGCAGGTCTTGGTCTACACAAAAAAATCCATTTAGTTCATTTAGATTCTTTATCATGAAGAAAAAAGAATGGAGGATGGGGTATAAAGGACATTGAGTGTTTTAGTAAGGCACTGATAGTAAATAATGTAACCACCCTCCTCCCACATTTACCTAATCTAACCAATCCACTAGGGTAAACATGTGACGATAGGCTAATATGGTGTGATTAAACTCCCCATGTACAATTAAGGAAATGAAACTAATAAAACAAAACCAATTTGACCTTCCTTAGGAGCTACAGACCTTTTAGGAGGCAACCAACCCTTCCAGGTGCTTAACCCCTTAAACAACTTGTCATTTTTCAGATATGGACCCTCAGCCACTCCCATGACAAGCCATGCATGCAACTGAGCCCTTTTAGTCGCTCTCACAACAAGGCATTCTAGCGATTGTGGACTTTTTTAGGTAGTTTTGAGCCAATGACCCCATATTCTGAACCATGTTTTTGGGGCTAGGTCTCGGGACTCTGCCCAAAACTTCATGAAACTTTCATAAATGATACATAACCATGAAATCAAGCTACTGATACAAAAATTTGATCAAGGACTTGATTGTACCCTTACTAGCCATAACAGACATTTCATCAAACATATCACAAATATGTAATCTACACATATTAGCAACAGATTTGAGCATTGAGGATATCATACTTATCTCAGAATCATCAAAGAGGACCAATATATCCTTCCAATAGTTGTAAATTTATCTATTAGTTCATTCATTCATTAACATTTCATATACTAACTAAAACACGATGAGAGCCATAACTCAAGTCTGTCATAAACCATGTTCATAACCAGCATATAAAGAACATAATAAAAATGATAAAATAACCATCAAGGTCACATAATAACAAGTACATTTACCCATCAATTACAAAAAAGAGCTCTTATTGACATATTTAATATGTAACCAGGTCTGGGACTTCCACGTACCACCTTACCATAGATTGGGTTGGACCAAATATTTCTTTCACCCAATCACCCCTGTGCCATATTCTAAGCATGAATGTGGGATCTCATGAAACAAATCAAACAAAACAAAACCAAGGCTTCCAGAGGCCAACCACCTCAACCCTCAACCAGTGATTCCACCTCACGGTTGGACATCACTAACCATCGCCAGATCGGTCTCTACCCAAGTTTTTTCCCATGAAAAAGGTCGTAATTTTTCATTAATAAATAAGAAAATTACATGTTACATTTTACAATATATCCAGTAGTAATGCCTAGACAAAGTCCAAATCTCCGAAGAGTCAAGTAGTTGTCAGATAATCAACTAAACAGTGTAACATCTAATCTAATACTGATATATACAATGAAAATGGAAGCGACCGATAATATAATACAAGAATTAATAAATATAGAGTTTTGTCTCCATATGAGAAAAAGAGATACCGCCAAAAAGTGTAATAAAACCAAAAAGTAGTCATGGGGAGACTGTGCCCACAACCTGATGATCATCAATGAATGGGCGATGATAGAATTCGAATGCCTGAGCACCATCATGCTCCACAATAAGCCACCGGCCCCACTCTAACTCTGATGCTTCTTTGGAAAGTTGGTCTGTCACTTTGTTCCTCTGCTTGTAAATGTGAGTGACAGAGATAACGTTAAATAATGATTTCAACAAGAGAACCTCCCCCAATAAATTAAATAGTGTGTGAGAATGACAATGAGTCTGTAAACTGAACCAATTAATGATAATTTGAGAGTCCCTAAAATTCTGAATTATGTTGCATCCATGTTTACGGGAAAAAAGTAAAAGAAGCCGAAGACTAAGGAGTTCAGCATAGTTATTTGACCTTGGTCTTAGACCCATATTAAGATTAAAATAATGAGTATTCGTTAAATGTAATACAACAACGCCCCCCCCCACATCCATGATTGTTCGATGCACCATCAAAATAGGCCCAAGGGTAAGAGTGATCAATAACTTTAGGAATAATATCCCTATGGTGAGTGGTAGGAACAACTTCAAGGATGAGCTGATAAATGGAGATGATACTACTGCAGGTGTGGTCCCAGTCAACAGGCGAGTCCTTAAAAATCAAGCGATTTCTACTGATTCAAACCATCCAGGAAATAAGCAGGGGGATGTTCCTTTCCTTGGCGCGAGGTGCAGCTTGACACCAATCGGTCCAAGTAGCAGAAAGTGAGTGAGCATCCCATAGCGGATGCTGCAGTGTGTTAGTCATCAGTATTTTGCATCTGTTGTTGATGACTAAATTCCTAGCGGAGTTTTCTAGAAGCTGATCTCCATATGTCAATTTGTCACCTAGAAAACCCCCATAAACAGTTTTTCTTTCTTACCTTTTCAGTTCACTCATGACAAGATGAAACCCCATTATCAATCCCTACCTAGCCTCAGCCACACTAGTCCGCCCATCAGCTCTAAAAAGACAATCCAAATCTGTTCAAAAAGCCTCCCCTAAGTTAGGAAGTGGCGCTTTAAGGATTTTCACCCTTGGCAACCATAAAAAGGCCAAAAAACCTCCATATGCTACAGACCAGTCCCAAACAGACCTCTCACTCTGCTAATGAAGTCAGTCATAGCCCTAAGTCACACAACTTATGCACCCTTAAGTCTCAGCAATGCATAGACCATAAATCTCAAGCTGATTTTAGGTGTTTTATACTGTTTGTGGATTTTACAAGCACAGGAAACATGTCAGCATCTCAGAAGAAAATTCTTGACTCCACATTAGAAGAACAACTGCTTCTCAATGTGATCATGAGCCTGAGATACATCTACATGACAGAGAATCTATCATCAAGCTCTTGTAACTTCATTCAACCTGAAAAGATAGCAGAAGAAAAACAACACTGTCAAGAAGCTGTCGATAAGTCATGGCTAAGAACCTCCTTCATTTATAAGCAGAGGGTTAAGGGGCCTCCTTCATCCATAAGCAGAGGGTGATGGCCAATGTTGACTTAAAGAATTGCAAACTGACTGTAAGACAGGTTTGTCTTTAATAAACAGTGAAACAGTAACTAAAGGTTTCTAAGGGAAAGTGATGATAAAAAACAGGGCTAAGATCAGAAATGTTCAAATCAAGAGAAAGCAGAGTTATTAGGTCTTATGTCCTAAGAAATAAGATCAATTGAAGTTCAGGCATCATCATCATGGCACAACAAGAAGAGACTCCATTAATCAAAGCTATTGTAACAAAACATCTCGGCAGGGGTGCTAGTATGAGTGGCTCAAATCAGTGCTGAGCAAGAGGACATTTCAGTAAAAAAGACCTCTGTGTATTCTTGTTTTTCTGTTGGGTTGTGGAATATAGTCTATGGTTTCTAGATAAACATAGAGAAAAATCAGGCATGTCATCATTTCCACATGAAAGCAACTCCATTTATAAACAGGTGATTTTCAAATGTGCTTATCATAGCTGACATAGAAAATCTGGGCTTATCTCCTCAAGAGGCATTACAACTGAAACTATTGTTCATAATATGCAAAAGGGGTGCTTTGACATACTGTCAGTTTTTAGATAAACATCTTAAGACAAATATAGGGTTCATTATTCAAGGGCCAAAGACACCATATTGGTATGTTTTGAGCAGAGAAAGTGTATTGGAAGAAGCGCCCTCCTTGATCAACAAAAAATGGCAAAGTCTGAATAAATGCAGTAAATTTTTGGCACCTACAGTTGGAGAAAAAACTGATGAAGCACCTGGAGGCGGAAATTGTCAAACCAAGTTAAAAAGATAAGCCTTCTCCTTTCAAAAGGACAAAGCAGTTTTCAATGCTTTTCTTCAGATCTTGAGTGGATTTTCCGTGTTAAAATATCACCAAAAGTGTTAACAAGTGGCAGAGGATGGTCTATAGGTTATTGAGGTATTATCCAAAGTTGGAGCTTCTGTGCTAAATTATCACCAGAGGGACATATTAGCAGAAATCACCTTTTCAAATCTATATGCATGGGTGAAAACAGTTTTGACCTTTTCAAAATAGGTTTGCTTTTTATAAAAAGGTTGGTACATGTTAACACGGTTTAAGAACATGAAGGACCTACTGCCAACATCATTTCAAAGGATAGACCCCTCTCAAATGCAGGCTATATCATTTAGGTTTCAAAAGAAAACAAGTCCAAGCATTGTTTCCAAAAAGCATAACCTTAGAAACCCTTAAGAAGAATAACGAAGGAAATTTGATTTCATTATGCAAGTGACCATTGGGGTTTTCGCTGTTTCAAAGGAGTAAATCTAAGTGGAAAATTCATTTTCAAATTCCCAAGCAAGATCGAGCCATTCCTCTGCAGTTTCCAAGCGGTGAACGAAGTTTTCAAACCAATTTTTAAAGTTTTCAAGTTATTTGCACCGCGCGGCGCTCCTGGACGAATTTTTTGCATTGCGCAACAAAGGCGCGCAGCGCTCCTGTAGCCGCGCGCGGCACTCCTGTAGCCGCGGGTCACAGGCGCCCGACATCGACCCGACAACCCAATCCTGCGTGGCGTTCTTCCTTCTAAGAGTGCCGCGCATATATTTCGACCTCCAAAACGCCTTCAAACTCCCTCCAAGGTGATTTCAACTCACGAAAAATGTTTTTCATCATGTTTTGAGGTACTTTGCACAGCTCCCCCTTGAATTCACGTTTGTTAGATAATGTTTGGGGCCAAAGAAATCAGGTTTGAAACAAGTTATGCTAAGTGACTATGTTAAAAGAGGAATAGGGTATTTTATTTCAAAATCTGAGTTTGAAATAGCTCAGATTCACCAGCAGAAAGCATATCCAAAAAGGTGGTTCCTTCTTAGTGTTTCAAAAACCTATAAATACCCTCCAAACAGTCAGTCCTTGGTAAAGAAGCAGTGTGGTCAGTTGAAGGTGTTTCAGTCAAAACCTTGTATGAAGACAATAGAGTATAAAGAGGAGCTTCTCGACATTGAACTGTTACAGGTTTTTGATACCACAGTACAGAAACATTTTTAAACCCTGTCTCCATATATGTAAACAGTGTTTTTTGCTGTGTGGATATCCGTTATTTAAAACTGTGGTAGAGTGTTGGATATGCTGATAAAGTGCCTACAAGGAAAAGGGTCTTGAACTCAAAACTGTGTTTTCACCTTGCCTCTTCAAAGGACAAGGGTATCTTATATCTTCAAAGCATCAAAGGGCAGGTTACCCTTACCAACCACAGAAAAGATAGTTGTTGACTGTGTATACTACTTAATTATCTTGTTGTTCTTCAAGCTCATTTGTAAAGTTGATATTTCAGAGGGTGCAAAGGCAGTTTTCTAGAAGGGCATGGCTTCTATATTGAAAAGGGAGCCTTGATTGTTTGAAATATAAAACTCCTACAGCCTTTTGTTGAAACTTTTGAAGCATTTTAAAGATCTGTCACATTTGTTCTATAAACAGTGAAATTGACTGGATGTCTACACTAAAGGTGACTGTATATATGGTGTGAGCTTTGTTGGTTGATTTGTATACTAGACAAGGGCAAGATTGCGAAGATGAGAAGTTTACCTTGGTCAAATATACAAAAATAGGTTGTTGAACTCCAAACATCACAGATCGAGGTGACCTTGTCACTATACACAGCAAATTCAATTGACTGTGTATCTTCCCTTCACTGTGTTTTTATTCTTAAGATTTTGCTGGCTGAAATACATATCAAAGGTTGGGAAGGCCACATTTTAAAGGAGCAGAGGTTTTTTATTGAGAGAGAACATTTTGCACTAGCATCCAAAGACAGTGTTTTCTTATCAAAACAGTGGGTTGACAGAGTTTAGCTTAAAGAAGACATTTTAAAGACAGTGAGGCAGTTTGGTGCTTCAAGAGCATATTTAGCCCAAAATGCCGCCCAGGCAAGACAGCAGAAGTGGTTTACACAAGAGATATGAGCCAATTTCTACTGAGGAGGTCAATGCACATCCATCCATCCTCTTCAATTTTCATGAGGTAGGTTGTTTGGATTTCTGCCAGAGAGTACAGGAGGTCAAAAGTTTCTCACCCTTGACACACTTATGCACCTTGAGGTTCCAAAGAAAACATTTCCAAGCAGCAGGCCTTGATTTCAAGTTTTCCCCGAGGTCGGTATCTAAATCCACCAAAATCCCATATCTTGGCGAGAAATGGTTCAAGCAGGCCTATCTATACTTGGATGACTACAAGCCTTTCATCAAGCCCGAGCACAGAGAAACATGCACTGCTATTTTTCCTTTCTCTCATCTTCTTGCCAGCTATTCTCCTCTTATAAAGATCATAATGAAGTATTTTACTTGTGAAGGGAGATTTACCCAAGTTTATGCCTACCATATCCGGCTGTTGATGCATTTCACTAGAACTAGGTAGCTCAATCTCCCTTACTTTTTGTGCAAAAGCATCGAGAAAATGGCATCCTTAGTCCAGAAGAAGCCTCCATCTCAGAAAATAGCTTCTCTTTTCCATCATTCTCTGATTAAAATCATCATTCTTCATCAGCTGGAGAAGAAGAGGGTTTCTTGGGATGTTTTTATCAGTCACCCAGATTTCTCCACTGTCCCTTCGATCCATACATCTCCCACCCCGCCTATTCATCGCCCTTTACCTTCCTCTAGCATGCCTAATCCCAGAAGGCTCAGGATCACCACAGAACAATCAGGACAACAAGAAGAGGATGGGCATGAGCAAGTAGAAAAAGAGGAGGACAAGCATGAAGAAAGTGATAAAGGATAGCAGCTTGATAGTGATGAAGGTGAGCAGCAGCTTGAGCCACTAAGTGAGCATGGAGTTGAAACACATCAACAGCTTGATTTTGATGATCAGGGGCAGCAGGTTGAACCACAAAGTGAACATGGGCAGTAGTTTGAGTAGCATGATGAAGGTGGGCAGCAGAAGTCTCCATATGACATACAGCAGTCCTCTCATGATACACTACAGCCTCCTCAAGTTGCACAGCAGCTTTAAGAGGAAAGGTTTCTTCCAGAAGGTGACAAACAAAGTGACAAGGGCAAAGCAATCATGCTTTCCTCTCCCGAGAAGACTAAGCCCATTACAGCAAAGAAACAAATGCTCAAGGTGGTCACTCCAAAAGTAATAAGAAATATCCGGAGCAAAAGAAAGTCGCCCAAGAAACCTATCACTAACTTTCCAAGGAGGAAGAGTGCAAGATTAGCCTTCAAGGGCAAAGGGAAAGGCAAGACAGGAGAAATTCAAGAACATGGAGGTGCATTGGCTATCATCCCAATCCAAAGTGATGATAGCGATAATGAAGCCCGCATTCTGGAAAACCTTCTAATCCATCGAGAGGGCCAAATTGAAGCATTGGAGAATGACCTTCATCGGGCAAAGAACTTTAATCATTTCTTGGAGATCCAAAATAGACAAATGAGTGTCCATATGGTTGTTTATGAGACACGAGCAAGTAAATACAAAAATGAGGCTGCCAAAGCGCAAGCAAGAATAGAGGAGCTCATAGGTGATTTTGATGAGGATGAAGAAGAAGACCAGACTAGGCGGAATAGGCCTAGAACCATAGGGCTTAGAAGAGCCCTTGAAAAGAGAAAGGAAGAGGAACAAGCCCATCTTCAATCCACTCCCCTCACTGCACTACTTGAGCAAGAAATTGAAAGCAATAAGGAGGCATGGCTAGAAAGAGCCAATAAACATTTGGAGATGAAGCTTGAGAAAGAAAACAGGGACTTGGAGCTGCAAAGGAAGATGATAAAACATTATCAAAAGCTAAATCAGTTTGCCTGGCACAAGTTGAAGGCCATTCAAGAGAAACTAAAGGAGGCAAAGGGGAAGCGCCTGGCACGGAAAGAGAAGAAGGACACATCAACACTTGACATTTTGGCCTCAGTTTCAGAGCATGTTGCCGAGGACCCTTGAGGGTCATGCACACCAATTTTGGGTACATTTTGACAATTTTTGGTTTTTCGGCATTTTTGAGTTTTTGGTCAAAAACTCATAAATTCTCCATTTCAGTTTGAGGATTCGTCAAGAGAGGAGAATGGTATCACTGGATGCCATAATTTCATGAGCACACCCTCAGTGATTTTCAGGTCATTTGGAGATCTTTTGCCCCCTCTAAACGGCAAAAAATGCTCACTTTTTGCACACTTTGCCCGGTCTATCAGCAGACTGTAATTTTCTGGTTTTTTACACACAGGTGCAGATTTAGAGGACTTCTAGGTATCAGATCTAGATAATTTCAGTTGTTCCAGAAAGTAGACACTCATAGCTTTCCAACGAGCTATCATGAGCCTCGTTTTGACACCGGGAAGGCTGCCAACTGTTTCCAGCAAGTCAGGGAACCTTTTGCTGATATAAATTTTGGATATTTTTGTAATTTTTGAACCTCTAAAATCTGCTTTTTCCAAATGTGCGTTTAGCTATTTTTGCACATGAGAAGTTGTGTAAAGTCAATTTAATTCCCTTTTTTAGCATTTTTTAGATATTTTATGAGATATTTTGTGCCTTGGGCTTTGCAAAGCCTCAAGGACAAGTTTAGATACTTTGATTAGGCCAATGAGGATGCAAGTTGAACCGTGAGGTTTTCCTCACTTGAGCCTATTTATTCCACAAGCTCTCATTTGTAAACAAGGCTGAACTTGAGAAGAGAAGCAATATATGGTCATATGAGCTTTGGGAGAAATACTTGTGTTTTGATTTTGGATTGCCTCTTGAATGTTCTTGGATGAATGATGAAGGATTGTTGATGGATTCCATGACATGGTAGAATGGTATAGTGTCTCTTGCTTTGTTGTTTGTCTACTAGTTTTTATTCATGAATACATATTTCTTGCTTGCTATAGATCAGTAGAGAACAAATTTGAGATATGCCCATGGAGGCACCTCAAATTTCTTGTTTCTTCATAGCCTCTTTGTTTTCTTCTTCCTAAGTAACATTAAAGAATTTTTGACTGCTCTTTAAATATTTAGGATATTGTTGCTTGTTTCATTCATGGTTTTATACATGCTAAGAAGGACTTACGGTACGCCCTACTTACCTATGGCTAGCTATAGTTCCATCCATGAAACTTCTCTTTGATTGATTAGATTATCATTTTGTTTGAACCAAGGAGGCCTAGTTTCGATCTAGCCCTTTGCCTAAAACTATGTAAATCTTGTTGTTCAAAGTGCCCAATAACTTGAAGTACTGTGTTTAGGCGTTTCGGCATAGGGTTTTGAGTTGTTTGTCTTCCATAAGTGTTTTCCCCAAAGTCTGAAAGCCATTTCCCAAAGTTAGAGGGTCTTATACTTCTATGCATGGCTTGAATGTTTATTTCTATGTATTGATTAGCTTATAGTTACATTTCGCATGATTAATGGTTTTCCCTACCATGTTTATGTCTGCTATTAAACTAGTTATGCTTGAAATCCTTTTTCGTTCACAAACTTGATGTCCATTTACTCCATTTTGCCCAAAGATCCTTTCTAACTTGAAACAAATCGGCCCTTCAACAGCCTTGTATCATCATCTAATAGCTTTCTTGACCTTTTGACCCCATAGCCCAGTTAATCTAACATCTTATTACCTGTTCCATATCTTTGATCAGTTTCATCCCTCACAACTTAAAAAACCAAAACCAAAAAACATACTCCATAACTAGCCTAAAATCATAATATGATAAGCAAACACATAGATATCCCTTACACATATAGAGAGAGCCCTCTCTGAGTCCAAGAAGGCTAGGTCCTTGGGCTCCAAAGCTTGGTTTGATGTTACACTGTCATTTGGCTTGCCAATCAGCCAAATCACGGGACACTAACATAATGGCGATTACGGTGGGACTTATTGAGTACATGACAGTCTAGCAAACTTTTATAGACCCTTTAGTCCTTCAACTTTTAACTTAAATCATCAGCCTTTAGAATCATTTAGAGTAAACTCCATTTTTCACCACCCTAACAAAGTGTCGAAACAAGTTTAGAATACTTTAGATAAACCATAGGCTGCATATAGAAACTCAGAAAAACCCCAAAATATTCCCAGATTGGCTTTTTCCTTAGTGACTGGTGGTGGACCATAGCTTCAAAACAACCAAGTTCCACCTGGCGACTCCACTAGCCTCCAGTAGGCCTAAAACTCCATTCAAACCAAAAGTTCATAAACAATACCTTTCTGCTCACTCATCCTCCAAAACTCAAGCTCAGGGCGGAAACTCTGTGATCAGTGACAATCTAAGTATGACTTAGCGATTCAGAAAAACCTCACCTAAACATAAGAGATAAGCAGAAATCTTCTTGCCAAGAGAACCATTATCTTGTCCATGCAGCTTAGCAAACTGTAGAAACCAAGAAAATCGCTCTTCTTTACAATTTTTCCATCTCAAAGTTTGCTATAAACTTTTTTCCATAAGCAGCTTTGATAGTTTGGTGGTGGACCATAGTTTTCATAAAAACCCACTTGGCGACTCCACTAGTCCATCCCTTTTATTTTGACCATCCTTCACCTTAGTAGAACTTTAGAGAGACCACCCATCCAAAACATTCGTCAATACCATCCTCTCTAAACTCTAGACCCGAAATCTAGCTTCACAAAGAATCTACACCAGATCTCATCCTAACCCAAATCCCCCTATCATAGTAGACGACCCAGAGAAGATTCTGTGGCGAGTTTCCGAAATTGACAGTCTAGTTACCGATAGGTCCATCCGTAAAACACAATCAGTACCTGAACATCTTACTACCTTGCAGGATTCCCCTTTGGGCTTAAAAACAGAAAAAGCTCTTTTTAGAAGCAAGTCACAAAGTAAGATAGACTTTGACTACCTTGAGCCCCTAGATCTGCCACAGAACCTTAGTAGAGAAGCTTCACCTACCACACCTCCTGATCTTCAGCTTCTTTATCAATTTGGCTCCTATCATCCCAGATCTACTCAAAACCAGGTCACTAGTCCAAGTACGTCTGCCACACCTATCCAAACCACTACTATTCAAACCACCTCAAACCATCCCACAAACCCTCATCTTGTACATCACACATTAGCTTCCATCATGGCAGCCTGGTACACACCTTTGGTGTTGCCACTACCTTTGGCTCCTCTCCCAAATAAATATCAAGACAAAATCCCACACTTTACCGGAGAAGACACCACCACACCGCAACAACATATAAGTAGGATGAGCGATGCTTTTGAATACCTGGAAGTACAAGATCAGACCGTCAGAATGAGAATATTTTCCCAAAGCCTGGGTGGGGAACCCAAAACATGGTTCAAAAGCTTGCCTCCAAACACCATCCATGACATCCCAGAACTATGTCAAGTCTTCAGAAATAGGTGGGAAGTCCGAAAGAACCCGATTCAAATTCTGTCAGAATATAACAACCTAAAACGGGAAAATGGGGAAAGTGTCCAGGCTTACTGCACTAGGTTCAACAGTGTGTATAACTCCCTCCCACCTCACTTCAAACCCCCACTTGGTTTAGCCTTAGCAAGATTCCCCAAGGGTTTTGATCCAGACATGACATATCATCTGAGAGACAAGGATCCCCCTACCTTAGAGGAAATGCAACAAATAGCCATAAAAGCAGATGCCAACTTAGTAGAAAAAAGAGCTAGGACTAGATCAGAAAGAAAGGTCACATATAGAGACGAGGTCTCCACTTCATCCCCTTCCCTAGATCCTAGAATAGATGACCTAGTCAAGACCATGGCCAAAATGTGGGAAAGGATAAATGAATAGGCCCCTGTTAGGTACAATCAGCCAAACCCTCCAAACAGAAACTGGAACCAAAATTTTAGGATGGAACAGCCTCAAAACAAACCAAGGGAAAATGACCAACAAATTAGGCCACCATTTAATGAAAACTATGTGGAAGAAGATAATAGGGATATAGAACCCATCGATGAAATCCATTTAAACCTCATGGGATCTGATACTGAAAGAGAGGTATACCTCACAGAAGAAGAACAAGCATTTTTCTCTCCGAATCAGGATGAAACCAACTATGAAGATCCCGACGATCCTGCCATAGATTTCCAGAATGCCATAATAGAAGCTCACAGGCAGTATGACCTTAGAAGCAGGAAAAATCAAGAAAATCTTAAGAAAAGCAGCTCAGACACTGCTAAAACCCCTAATACCATCCTTAAGAAAGCAGTCAACAACAACAAAATCATAGTCGGGAAAAATGAACAAAACAAAGATAGAATTACTCAAACTAATCCTGATTCAGATATTCCTAGTACGTCTGCGAAGATTCCCGAAGTGGCTACGGCAAACAAAACCCCAAAACAAAGCCAACAAACTCAAAACATTGAGAAAGTCATGGCTGAAAAAGCTGAGACAAGCCTGTCTAAACCACAGCTACCTTTTAGTGTTGAGGGCGAGATCGCCAAGATAAGGATTACCATGCCTCTTACCGAGCTCATCACCCAAGGCCCTTATAAATCCCAAGTGTTGAAAGTCTTGAACATAGGAAGTGATGCCAATACCCTTAATCTAGCTGATGACACTCCTGAAGTGTTGTTTGGTCTGAAAGTGGAAGGGAAATTCCAAGAGGGAGCCACTCTTCCCTTTTACATCAGTTTAAATATCCATGACCAAATCCTTCATAATGCCATGCTAGATTCCGGCGCCTCGCATAATCTTATACCGAAGTTTGTAATAGAAAGACTAGGCCTGGAAATCACAAGACCATACAAAGACTTGTATTCATTTGATTCAAGCAGAGTCAAATTCCTGGGTTTGATCAAAAACCTTTGCTTCAGTCTGGCCCAAATACCCGCGAAACATCTAATCATGGACATAGTAGTGGCAGACATCCCGCCCAAATACGGGATGCTTCTATCCAGATCTTGGGGAGCCAAACTCCAAGGGAATATTCAACTGGATATGTCCTTTGCCACCATTCCTGTGTTTAACCAAACAAGAATACTCTACCGAGAGTCACACATGAAGTACATGATTAGTAGTCAAGAGAGACCAGATAACATCCCAATGTATTCCTTACATTCAGACCTGAACTCTTTTATTCTGCATACTGATGAGGACATGGAAGAATAGGCAGAAGAAACCGAAACAAGCTTAGATCCACCACATCAGCTGCCCCTAGTTCTCTATGATGAACTAGACACTCAAAACTACCATGATCATGAACAGCTGTGTCTTGAAGAAAGTAAGTATGTCCCTTCTGAAGTAGGATTAGAGCAAGAAGCACAAACCCTTATGTACTGTCAAGCGAATTTCTCGAGCTTTAGTCAAACATCAGCAGTAACCTTCAGAAAATTTTTCCGGATAAAGGCTTTAGAAGACTTACACATCATAAACCTGTTTGGAACCCGGGAGCAAGGGAGTTTAATGTTTCTACCATACCTCAAGGATTTACCATCATATAACTCTTCCACTGCAAATGAAACTTTGACTGTAGCCATAGCAGCTCAAAATCTAGAAAAAATGCCCGATAAACCTCTTATGAACAAAGATGATAGCTGCAATCCCAGCATACCTGAGTTACTAAATTTGGCTCATATTCTGTCTTTTCATAAAAAACTCAGAAATTCTAGGATAAAAAATCTCATGCAAAATACCAATCCATACAGGGAAAACAAGGGAAAATACTGTGCCACTACCTTTCCTTCAAGAAATAAATTTGACATGAGAAAATTTAACAATCTGAACCAAACTGTAATAATCAGGGATAAAACAGCTGGTCATAGGGTCTGTTTTGATTTTAGAAATACTACTGCATGTCCCTGTAACAAAAAATTTGTTTTTCCTACCCAAGACCATGATATACCAATTAAAAGTGCTTTTAATCGTGTGTCTTCGCAAGGTGGTGTTTCAGGTTATAATCAAAAGATTCCCTTGCAAAGTAGACAGCTTAAAGATTTTTTTCAGTATGCTGGAGGTAGTTCTAGTTTCAGACTCAAAATTGCTAAACCACCGGATATCAGAAATCTGTTCATAAAAGCCATGTTTCCAATCCTGAATTTATGCATTTTTGCATACTCTGATGATGTCATTATCTATTTCAAGAATGACCAAGAGTATATGCATTATTTAAGGAAGATGTATAGTAAGGATAGGAGTGGAAATCAGATATACAAAGAGGTACAGCGGGATGATACTGGTTTGTTCAGAGATTCTTGCATGAATCCCTATGTCATGTTAGAGAGAGAAAACTTTCCAATTTTCTCTTTCCATGAGTTGAGTGGGCTGAGAGTGAGAGGAGATCCTTACGAGGACAAGATGCTTAAATTTCGTCATTTCCAAGACTTCTGAGTTTGAAACACTTTCATTCATTGTACATACCACTGTTTGAAAAATAGATAAAACAGAAAAGTCAAAAAATAGTAAAAAATAGAAAAGAGGGCGGTTGACAAATAGAAAGGGGCCCCATGTTCTAAAAAATAGCTTTTTGGAAAGCGAGCAAGTCTAAATGCCGCTACGGGTACTTCAATGTCTTGTTCAGCTATCTAGCCTAATCATAGCTGAGCATGTTTAAATTTATTTGCTGATAAGTTAGTGAGTGAAAAAGATGGTCAACATTGTGTAAGATTGACTTATCACAGAGAGTAGATTAGGGAGAGATTCTGGTTCCACATGCCTAAAACAGAACCAAAGAGATAAGCGAGGGATGAAAAGCACATTATACATTTTAGCCCCGCTTTTCTAGATTTCCTTTTTGAAAAATAATATTTGTGTGCAGTTTTTCCTTCCATGCCGCAAATACATGATAAATCAGATTGTTTAACCCAAATTTGATCATTTTAAATTTCATGTTTTAGATTAGAGAACAAAATCCTGTCAAACAGTTTAATCTTGACAGTTGATCTAGTTTAGGTAGAGTAATGAAAGAGTTCATCAGTTTAATCTGAACTCCCGACGGATATAAGTGTAGAAATAGATAGGTTCATTTTACAAAAAGAAAATATATTGTCAAAAGGCTGCTAGTTCAAATGCGCCAAACAGAAGAAAAAATGTTAGGAAAGATAGTGGGGTAGGTAGAAATATCATTGATGTTGATCATGTTGTCTCTTTTCAGAAGTAGCATCAAGAAAAAGTGAAAATTTGCGCCAATGGGTAAGGCACTAGTCTTCATAAGCCAAAGATCTGAGATTCTGGACACCTCCTAAAAAGGAGCTGCCCTCCCCAAATGGAGCCACTGTTAGTCATCATTATTTTGCATCTGTTGTTGATGACTAAATTTCTAGCGGACTTTTCTAGAAGCTGATCTCCATATGTAAATTTGTCACCTAGAAAACCCCCATAAAATTTTTTGCCTTCTTACCTTTTCAGTTCACTCATGACAAGATGAAACCCCATTATCAATCCCTACCTAGCCTCAGCCACACTAGTCTACCCATCAGCTCTAAAAAGACAATCCAAATGTGTTCAAAAAGCCTCCCCTAAGTTAGGAAGTGGCGCTTTAAGGCTTTTCACCCTTGGAAACCATCAAAAGGCCAAAAAACCTCCATATGCTATAGACCAGTCCCGAACAGACCTCTCACTCTGCTAATGAAGTCAGTCACAACCCTAAGTCACGCCACTTATGCACCCTTAAGTCTCAGCAATGCATAGACCATAAATCTCAAGCTGATTTTAGGTTTTTTATACTGTTTGTGGATTTTACAAGCACAAGAAACATGTCAGCATCTCAGAAGAAAATTCTTGACTCCACATTAGAAGAACAGCTGCTTCTCAATGTGATCATGAGCCTGAGATACATCTACAGGACAGAGAATCTCTCATCAAGCTCTTGTAACTTCATTCAGCCTGAAAAGACAACAGAAGAAAAACAACACTGTCAAGAAGCTGTCGATAAGTCATGGCTAAGAACCTCCTTCATTTATAGGCGGAGGGTTAAGGCGCCTCCTTCATCCATAAGCAGAGGGCGATGGCCAATGTTGACTTAAAGAATTGCAAAATGACTGTAAGACAGGTTTGTCTTTAATAAACAGTGAAACAGTAACTAAAGGTTTCTAAGGGAAAGTGATGATAAAAAACAGGGCTAAGATCAGAAATGTTCAAATCAAGAGAAAGCAGAGTTTTTAGGTCTTATGTCCTAAGAAAGAAGATCAATTGAAGTTCAGGCATCATCATCATGGCACAACAAGAAGAGACTCCATTAATCAAAGCTATTGTAACAAAACATCTCGGCAGGGGTGCTAGTATGAGTGGCTCAAATCAGTGTTGAGCAAGAAGACATTTCAGTAAAAAAGACCTTTGTGTATTCTTGTTTTTCTGTTGGGTTGTGGAATATAGTCTATGGTTTCTAGATAAACATAGAGAAAAATCAGGCATGTCATCATTTCCACATGAAAGCAACTCCATTTATAAACAGGTGCTTTTCAAATGTGCTTATCACAGCTGACATAGAAAATCTGGGCTTATCTCCTCAAGCGGCATTACAACTGAAACTATTGTTCATAATATGAAAAAGGGGTGCTTTGACATACTGTCAGTTTTTAGATAAACATCTTAAGACAAATATAGGGTTCATTATTCAAGGGCCAAAGACACCATATTGGTACGTTTTGAGCAGAGAAAGTGTGTTGGAAGAAGCGTCCTCCTTGATCAACAGAAAATGGAAAAGTCTGAATAAATGCAGTAAATTTTTGGCACCTACAATTGGAGAAAAAACTGATGAAGCACCTAGAGGCGGAAATTGTCAAACCAAGTTAAAAAGATAAGCCTTCTCCTTTCAAAAGGACAAAGCAGTTTTCAATGCTTTTCTTCAGATCTTGAGTGGATTTTCCGTGTTAAAATATCACCAAAAGTGTTAACAAGTGGCAGAGTATGGTCTATAGGTTATTGAGATATTATCCAAAGTTGGAGCTTCTGTGCTAAATTATCACCAGAGGGACATATTAGCAGAAATCATCTTTTCAAATCTATATGCATGGGTGAAAACAGTTTTGACCTTTTCAAAATAGGTTTTCTTTTTATAAAAAGGTTGGTACATGTTAACACGGTTTAAGAACATGAAGGACCTGCTGCTAACATCATTTCAAAGGATAGACCCCTCTCAAATGCAGGCTATATCATTCAGGTTTCAAAAGAAAACAAGTCCAAGCATTGTTTCCAAAAAGCATAACCTTCGAAACCCTTAAGAAGAATAACGAAGGAAATTTGATTTCATTGTGCAAGTGACCATTGGGGTTTTCTCTGTTTCAAAGGAGTAAATCCAAGTGGAAAATTCATTTTCAAATCCCCAAGCAAGATCAAGCCATTCCTCTGCAGTTTCCAAGTGGTGAACGAAGTTTTCAAACCAATTTTTAAAGTTTTCAGGTTATTTGCGCCGCGCGGCACTCCTGTAGGAGCGCGCAGTGCTCCTGGACGAAGTTTTTGCATTGCGCAACAAAGGCGCACGGCGCTCCTGTAGCCGCGCGCGGCACTCCTGTAGCCGCGGGTCACGGGCGCCCGACATCGACCCGACAACCCAATCCTGCGCGGCGTTCTTCCTCCTAAGAGTGCCGCGCATATATTTCGACCTCCAAAACGCCTTCAAACTCCCTCCAAGGTGATTTCGACTCACGAAAAATGTTTTTCATCATGTTTTGAGGTACTTTGCACAGATCCCCCTTGAATTCACGTTTTTTAGATAATGTTTGGGGCCAAAGAAATCAGGTTTGAAAAAATTTATGCTAAGTGACTATGTTAAAAGAGGAATAGGGTATTTTGTTTCAAAATCTGAGTTTGAAATAGCTCAGATTCACCAGCAGAAAGCATATCCAAAAAGGTGGTTCCTTCTTAGTGTTTCAAAAACCTATAAATACCCTCCAAACAGTCAGTCCTTGGTAAAGAAGCAGTGTGGTCAGTTGAAGGTGTTTCAGTCAAAACCTTGTATGAAGACAATAGAGTATAAAGAGGAGCTTCTCGACATTGAACTGTTACAGGTTTTTGATACCACAGTACAGAAACATTTTTAAACCCTGTCTCCATATATGTAAACAGTATTTTTTTCTGTGTGGATATCCGTTATTTAAAACTGTGGTAGAGTGTTGGATATGCTGATAAAGTGCCTACAAGGAAAAGGGTCTTGAACTCAAAACTGTGTTTTCACCTTGCCTCTTCAAAGGACAAGGGTATCTTATATCTTCAAAGCATCAAAGGGCAGGTTACCCTTACCAACCACAGAAAAGATAGTTGTTGACTGTGTATACTACTTAATTATCTTGTTGTTCTTCAAGCTCATTTGTAAAGTTGATATTTCAGAGGGTGCAAAGGCAGTTTTCTAGAAGGACAGGGGTTCTATATTGAAAAGGGAGCCTTGATTGTTTGAAAGATAAAACTCCTACAGCCTTTTGTTGAAAATTTTGAAGCATTTTAAAGATCTGTCACATTTTTTCTATAAACAGTGAAATTGACTGGATGTCTGCACTAAAGGTGACTGTATATATGGTGTGAGCTTTGTTGGTTGATTTGCATACTAGACAAGGGCAAGATTGTGAATATGAGAAATTTACCTTGGTCAAATATACAAAAATAGGTTTTTGAACTCCAAACATAATAGAGCAGGGTGACCTTGTCACTATACACAACAAATTCAATTGACTGTGTATCTTCCCTTCACTGTGTTTTTCTTCTTAAGAGTTTGTTGGCTGAAATACATATCAAAGGTTGGGAAGGCCACATTTTAAAGGAGCAGAGGTTTTGTATTGAGAGAGAACATTTTGCACTAGCATCCAAAGACATTGTTTTCTAATCAAAACAGTGGGTTGACAGAGTTTAGCTTAAAGAAGGCATTTTAAAGATAGTGAGGTAGTTTGGTGCTTCAAGAGCATATTTAGCCCAAAATGTCGCCCAGGAAAGACAGCAGAAGTGGTTTACACAAGAGATATGAGCCAATTTCTACTGAGGAGGTCAATGCACATCCATCCATCCTCTTCAATTTTCATGAGGTAGGTTGTTTGGATTTCTGCCAGAGAGTACAGGAGGTAAAAATTTTCTCACCCTTGACACACTTATGTGCCTTGAGGTTCCAAAGCAAACATTTCCAAGTAGCAGGCATTGATTTCAAGTTTTCCCCGAGGTCGGTATCTAAAGCCACCAAAATTCCATATCTTGGCAAGAAATGGTTCAAGCAGGCCTATCTAGACTTGAATGACTACAAGCCTTTCATCAAGCCAAAGCACAGAGAAACATGCACTACTATTTTTCCTTTCTCTCATCTTCTTGCCAGCTATGTTCCTCTTATAAAGATCATAATGAAGTATTTTACTTGTGAAGGGAGATTTACCCGAGTTTATGCCTACCATATCCAGCTGTTGATGCATTTCACTAGAACTAGGCAGCTCAATCTCCCTTACTTTTTGTGCAAAAGCTTCGAGAAAATGGCATCCTTAGTCCAGAAGAAGCCTCCATCTCAGCAAATAGCTTCTCTTTTCCATCATTCTCTGACTAAAATCATCATTCTTCATCAGTTGGAGAAGAAGGGGGTTTCTTGGGATGTTTTTATCAGTCACCCGGATTTCTCCACTGTCCCTCTGGTCCATACATCTCCCACCCCGCTTATTCATCGCCCTTTACCTTCCTCTAGCAGGCCTACTCCCAGAAGGCTCAGGATCACCACAGAACAATCAGGACAACAAGAAGAGGATGGGCATGAGCAAGTAGAAAAAGAGGAGGACAAGCATGAAGAAAGTGATAAAGGACAACAGCTTGGTAGTGATGAAGGTGAGCAGCATCTTGAGCCACTAAGTGAGCATGGAGTTGAAACACAACAACAGCTTGATTTTGATGATCAGGGGCAGCAGGTTGAACCACAAAGTGAACATGGGTAGCAGTTTGAGTAGCATGATGAAGGTGGGCAGCAGCAGTCTCCATATGACATACAATAGTCCTCTCATGATACACTACAGCCTTCCTCAAGTTGCACGATAGCTTCAAGAGGAAAGGTTTCTTCCGGAAGGTGACAAACAAAGTGACAAGGGAAAAGCAATCATGCTTTCCTCTCCCGAGAAGACTAAGCCCATAACAGCAAAGAAACAAATGCTCAAGGTGGTCACTCCAAAAGTAACAAGAACTATCCGGAGCAAAAGAAAGTCGCCCAAGAAACCTCTCACTAACTTGCCAAGGAGGAAGAGTGCAAGATTAGCCTTCAAGGGCAAAGGGAAAGGCAAGACAGGAGAAAGTCAAGAACATGGAGGTGCATTGGCTATCATCCCAATCCAAAGTGATGACAGCGATAATGAAGCCCGCATTCTGGAAAACCTTCTAATCCATCGAGAGGGCCAAATTGAAGCATTGGAGAATGACCTTCATCGGGAAAAGAACTTCAATCATTTCTTGAAGATCCAAAATAGACAAATGAGTGTCCATATGGCTATTTATGAGACACGAGCAATTAAATACAAAAATGAGGCTGCCAAAGCGCAAGCAAGAATAGAGGAGCTCATAGGTGATTTTGACGAGGATGAAGAAGAAGACCAGCCTAGGCGGAAAAGGCCTAGAACCATAGGGCTTAGAAGAGCCCTTGAAAAGCAAAAGGAAGAGGAACAAGCCCATCGTCAATCCACTCCCCTCACTGCACTACTTGAGCAAGAAATTGAAAGCAATAAGGAGGCATGGCTAGAAAGAGCCAATAAAAATTTGGAGATGAAGCTTGAGAAAGAAAATAGGGACTTGGAGCTGCAAAGGAAGATGACAAAACATTATCAAAAGCTAAATCAGTTTGCCCAGTGCAAGTTGAAGGCCACTCAAGAGAAACTAAAGGAGGAAAAGGGGAAGCGCCTGGCACGGAAAGAGAAGAAGGACACATCAGCACTTGACATTTTGGCCTCAGTTTCAGAGCATGTTGCCGAGGACCCTTGAGGGTCATGCACACCAATTTTGGGTATATTTTGACAATTTTTGGTTTTTCGACATTTTTGAGTTTTTGGTCAAAAACTCATAAATTCGCCATTTCATTTTGAGGATTCGTCAAGAGAGGAGAATGGTATCATTGGATGCCATAATTTCATGAGCACACCCTCAATGATTTTCAGGTCATTTGGAGATCTTTTTTCCCCTCAAAACGGCGAAAAATGCTCACTTTTTGCACACTCTGCCCAGTCTATCAGCAGACTGTAATTTTCTGGTTTTTTACACACAGGTGCAGATTTAGAGGACTTCCAGGTATCATATCTAGATAATTTCAGTTGTTCCGGAAATTATACACTCAGATCTTTCCAACGAGCTATCATGAGCCTCATTTCGACACCAGGAAGGCTGCCAAATGTTTCCAGCAAGTCAGGGGACCTTTTGCTGATATAAATTTTGGATATTTTTGTAATTTTTGAACCTCTAAAATCTGCTTTTTCCAAATGTGCGTTTAGCTATTTTTGCAAATGAGAAGTTGTGTAAAGTCAATTTAATTCCCTTTTTTAGCATTTTTTAGATATTTTATGAGATATTTTGTGCCTTGGGCTTTGCAAAGCCTCAAGGACATGTTTAGATATTTTGATTAGGCCAATGAGGATGCAAGTTGAACCATGAGGTTTTCCTCACTTGAACCTATTTATTCCACAAGCTCTCATTTGTAAACAAGGCTGAAATTGAGAAGAGAAGCAATATATGGTCATATGAGCTTTGGGATAAATACTTGTGTTATGCTTTTGGATTGCCTCTTGAATGTTCTTGGATGAATGATGAAGGATTGTTGATGGATTCCATGACATGGTAGAATGATATAGTGTCTCTTGCTTTGTTGTTTGTCTTCTAGTTTTTATTCATGAATACATATTTCTTGCTTTCTATAGATCAGTAGAGAACAAATTTGAGATATGCCCATGGAGGCACCTCAAATTTCCTGTTTCTTCATAACCTCTTTGTTTTCTTCTTCCTAAGTAACATTAAAGAATTCTTGACTGCTCTTTAAATATTTAGGATATTGTTGCTTGTTTCATTCATGGTTTTATACATGCTAAGAAGGACTTACGGTACGCCCTGCTTACCTATGGATAGCCATAGTTCCATCCATGAAACTTCTCTTTGATTGATTAGATTATCATTTTGTTTGAACCAAGGAGGCCTAGTTTCGATCTAGCCCTTTGCCTAAAACTATGTAAATCTTGTTGTTCAAAGTGCCCAATAACTTGAAGTACTGTGTTTAGGCGTTCCGGCATAGTGTTTTGAGTTGTTTGTCTTCCTTAAGTGTTTTCCCCAAAGTCTGAAAGCCATTTCCCAAAGTTAGAGGGTCTTATACTTCTATGCATGGCTTGAATGTTTATTTCTATGTATTGATTAGCTTATAGTTACATTTCGCATGATTAATGGTTTTCCCTACCATGTTTATGTTTGCTATTAAATTAGTTATGCTTGAAATCCTTTGTCGTTCACAAACTTGATGTCCATTTACTCCATTTTTCCCAAAGATCCTTTCTACCTTGAATCAAATCGGCCCTTCAACAGCCTTGTATCGTCATCTAATAGCTTTCTTGACCTTTTGACCCCATAGCCCAGTTAATCTAACATCTTGTTACATGTTCCATATCTTTGATCAGTTTCATCCCTCACAACTTAAAAAACCAAAACCAAAAAACATACTCCATAACTAGCCTAAAATCAGAACACGATAAGCAAACACATAGATATCTCTTACACATATAGAGAGAGCCCTCTCTGAGTCCAGGAAGGCTAGGTCCTTGGGCTCCAAAGCTTGGTTTGATGTTACACTGTCATTTGTCTTGCCAATCAGCCAAATCACGGGACACTAACACAGTGTGCTAAAACTGATAGATAATAGGGTAGTCAAGGAAAATATGCAAGACATCTTCAGAATATGAGAGGCAGAAGCATCATCTAGATGGTCCATGGAAGGCATGTTTGATACGATTGTCTGTAGTGGGGATGAAGTTGGTGAGAGTACACCACATGAGTAATCGAGCTTTAGGGGGAGCCTACAGCTTCCAAATAGCATGCCACCACCATTTTTTAATAGGGGATTCTAGCGATGCACAAAGAGTGATGTAGCCAGCTTTCAGGATATATTTTCCACTGGGGGAGAGAGACCAAAAACGTTCATCATCATGATCATTGAGATGAATTTTCGTGGCCTAGAGCTCTCTAATGAATTTGTTCTAAATGGGATGACCAACAACAAGTAAGTTTAGATCATGAGTTGATAGCTAGGCTTATGAAGCCCATGTGATGCGAAGTGGGTCAGAAACCTGAGATAGGAATAGGTAGCCAAATTGAGCCAAATGAAGGTTGATGTCCCGAGTCAGTTCGTAATGTTGTCCATAGCCCGACCATGTATCCTCTCCCAATCTGACCTTAGTACCAGATATGATGTGCCAAGCCAAGCCTTGCTTGACCAGATGGATGGATTTAGTAATATATTTCCAAATAATCGAAGACCTCGGAATAGGGAGAATGTTGCCTCTGATCTAGTCCAAAAGTGAGAGAGGAGCAATTTATTTCAAGTAAGTCACTTCTTGCCAAAGGTTGTGTCCAACAATGAGGTGCCATGCCAACTTGGCAGCTAGAGCATTAGAAAAATTCGAGAGATCTTTCAATCCCCAACCACCCCAATACTTTGGCTTGGTAATGTGATCCCAAGCAACCCAGGGAAAGATACGATCCCGACTGGATCCTCGCTAAAGGAATTGCCTGTAGATCTGCTGAATTTTGTTGGTGACACCCTTGGGGAGTCATGCAAGCAACATCCAATAAACAAGGATGGATTCCATGATAGATTTAAAGTCTCTACCCAAGTTGTCTAGGGCTCAAGAGTATTTTTTACAACTTGGCTTCCAGGACTAGTAACTCAATCGAAAACTACTCCTAACCATATATATTTACTAACCAATTAATCGTTTATTACTAACCAAATATATTTACTAATCTAAATATATATACTAACTCAGTAACATAACTATTAGCATCAACAATTTTTCATAATATAAAACTATGTTTATTAGTCGAGAGTTGGATATATAAAGAAAATGAATGTTTCAATATTTGAATTTGAGCGTATGTAGTAAGAAAAACAAATTAAGTGTGAGAGGATACAGGTCTAAATATAAATATATCCAGTAAAAAAAATATTACTAAACAAATATTTTTACTAATATAAATATATTTACTAACCAATTCACATAAATATTAGCATCATATTGGGTTTATGATTCGAGAGTTGGATTTATGTATATATAAAGAAAATGAATGTTTCAATATTTGAATTTAAGTGTATGCAGTAAGAAAAATAAATAGAGTATGAGAAAATAGAAATCTAAGTCTAAATATATTTAGTAAATAATTTATTACTAACCAAATATATTTACTAATCTAAATGTATTTACTATCTAACTAACATAGCTATTAGCATTGACAAGTTTTCATAATATAAAATTGTGTTTAATAGCCAAGAGTTGGACTTATGTATATATATAAAGAAAATGAATGTTTCAATATTTGAATATGGGTGTATGCATAAAATAAATTAAGTATGAGAAGATACAAATATAAATCTAAATATATTTAGTAAAAACTTATTACTAACCAATTAATCGTTTATTACTAATCAAACATTTTACCAATCTAAATATATTTACTAACCAATTAACATAACTATTAGCATCGTCAAGTTTTCATGATATAAAACTGTGTTTATTAGTCAAGAGTTGGACTCATGTATATATATAAAGCAAATGAATGTTTCAATATTTGAATCTAAGGGCATGTAGTAAGAAAATTAAATTAAGAATGAGAAGATACAAATCTAAGTATATATATATTTAGTAAAAATTTTAATACTAACCAAATATATTTACTAACCAATTAACATAACTATTAGCATCACCAAGTTTTCATGATATAAATATGTGTTTATTAGTCAAGGGTTGGACTTATTTTTCATGAGACTCTTATTCATCACATTCCATGGTAATCATACAAGCTACAATATGGTGAAATTAGGCAATAATAGTAATCACTTTAGTTCTTGTGAATGTTACTACAACACAAATGGACTTCACTCCTTTGAGTAAGTTATTAACCTGAATTGTTAGTATTAGAACATGATATTATAATTAGTTTTATTTTGGCCTAGTTATCATGTAAAATTTTCCAATAAACTTGGATTTGTGTGTACATCGTAGAGCAGGGTACATATTTATGTCTTTTTTCTTTATAAATACAAGTTATTCTCCTTTTATCTTTTTTATGTAAGTTTTCTTCTTCTCTTTTTCTTTTCGATCTAGAATTTTCTCCTCTCTCATTGTTTCTTTATTAGAATATTAAATGGCTTTGAATTTGTTAGATCTCGTAAAAATTACAACTAAGTATATCATTCATTCAATCTATTCTTATCTACCCTCTTTGTTGAATTGTGGTGATTAGAAAAAGAGATTGAAGCCACTATACTAGAGAATTGCTACTCATTATAAGCACTTGATGATATAAAGGCAAATTTTCTTTTGGAGATCATGGCTTTTAATCTGTAATGGGTAGAGATAATCAACCATACTTATTTTATTACCAAAACCCAGTACTTTTCCAATCAAAAAATGTTATGGTTCCCAAAAATGTGAAAAAAAGGGAGAGGAAAAGGGTGAGTGCACAAGAGGAATTGGAATGTAGCAAAAATACACAGGGTTACATATACCATTGTGTGTTGAGCATTTACCTTTTAATTCAAATTCCACTACTTTGTGAACAACCTTTTACCACGAAGTGTTGAGTATAGACTTCTTAATTCAAATTCCACAACTTTGTGGACAACCCTCACGCATTAGATATGGTTGTGACTAAACAGATGAAAACTTTGAAGATGGAAATAACACTATTAAATATTTAAATAGACATGACAATAAGATTCTTGAATTTTTAAATAAAGATGAAATATTCTTTTGTGACCATTTGTTCCAAAATATGGGGGTCATTTTCTCCAAATTAACCCCAATAACATGAAATATGGGGGAATGAAAGTAAGAAACTTATTTTACACTAAATGGGACGGAAAAATATCTATCATAAATGTGTATTCTTGCAAATTGTAGCGAATGGAAGGTTGTAACTCCTAATTTCAAGGCCCAAATTTATCTTTTTCCTCCTCTCCCTTAAAATAAGGTGGGCTAACCTCCATACCTATTGTCTTTATAAAACAAATTTCAGGGGATTTTTAATAATGTACTATGATACTAAAAATTTGCCCCTAAAATTTTATATGCTTATGGTAGACAAAACACCTAAAGGGTAGTTTCCAATAGTCAATTTCTTGAATCCAAGTTCTCCCATGATAGCATAAATCAATGTCCTTGAGAAAGCCTTACTTCAGATTAACCTCCACATTCACCCATGTGACTTTTATGTTTTGTTTCAAAACAATCATCTTCAACTTTTCTGAACTGAACAATGAGATTTCCAATTTCTTACAAAATCAAAGGATTCCAAAATATCAATGGAAGTATAAGAAGAAGAGCCCATACCTTCTCTATTCTCATCGGCTGATGGCTCACATCAAAATCAAAGTTCCACCTTTAAATTGAGAGACTTGAAAACCCCTAGGACCAATCCCTAGTCAAAAGAATATTAACCTCCTCCATAGAAAATAAGATCACGTAGAATCAACAATGATTAATCACAAGGAATTTAGAAGTGGCACCCAATAATCATTAGAAAAATTTTGAGGTCTAAAATGGGCCTCCTAAGACAAATGTACAACCAAAATCAACTTTATAATAACCAATAAGATTCAAGATGATGATGTCAACCATGGGGGATGATGGGGTAAAAAGGTAAAATGATTAAAAAATAATAGAATAATAAAACTAGTTTTCAACTTATATCCCTAAGGTTTTAATAATTTTTTAAGAGGAATTACTCGTTGGATACAAAATTTAATTCCTTATCTAGGGAGTACCTATGTTGCATACTTTTTATGGACCCTACTACACGATAAATGAGAAATACATGATACATGAAAACACATGATTGCAATCACGTTTTTCATGTATTTATCATTTTTCGTGCAATGAGGGACATAAAAATTATGCAACATGTGTACTCCTTTGATGAGGAATCAAATACTGCATCGAACAAGTGTTTCCACTCGAAATGTGAGTAAACCAATAGGGAGATAAGTTGAAAATACGAGTTTAAAAATTAGTTTTTTTTTCCCTTAAAATTTTTATGATGTAATCTAATATTATTTTATTATTCCCACTATTATTTTATAATTTCCTTAGGAGGCCCATTTTAGACCTCAAAATTCCCCTAATGGAGACCTAATTCAACTGTAACTAGTAATAGAGAGATAGTATACTAACAGTCTTATCTACAAAACATCACACTAAATCCCTCACCTGTGACCATTTTGGACTTCTCACGTGAGGTTTTTGGGCTTGTTTGGAATGGGGAATAGAGCCTACGCCACGCAAACCAGACTCTAGTCAAGGAGGAGCAGTTTTTTGTAAACCTTTTGAAAAAATGGGATTAGCATCTAAGACAGGGAAATTTCCTTCCCAATGAAAAGGTGACGAATGAGATTCTAGATCATGAGGAGGGATCAACAGATTAGAGGAATTGGTATTAATTTCCTACTTTGATATGAATGTGTAAATTTTTCATAGACTATTCGAGCCAAATTCCACCTACTCTTCCTCCATCGAGGAACCCAAAAGATATTGAATATCAACTGTGAGAAATAAAGAGTGTGAGGATCAAAAATATTGTTACCATGGGAAACTAAATGACACATATAATGGACTTTCATCCACTCGAGTGGAGATCCACTTGGCTACCACCTCAGGCATGATGATGCAATGCCATAGAATAAAGATGACCATCGATAAAAAGAACCTAAGGTTGAGACTATGGAAACATAGACCCAAGATTGAGTATATGGAGGAACCCTTGCGCAATAAAGACAAACCTTGACCCGAAATTATAGAACTCGCATCTGTTGTTGTAATATTATTATTTCTTTGTCACAATGTGACACCTTTATTTATTCGCCACATTGTGACGTTGATTTCAATTTGTCATATTGCGATTTTGAATTTTTGTTTGTCACCTTGTAATTGTTTGTTATATTGTGAAGTTGAATTTTTTTATTTTTCATATTGCAACATTGAGTTTTTCTTGTCACAATGCATTGTGACATTTCTTTTAAACACATGCAATGTCAACTTTTTTTTCATCACATTGTCATACCAATTAAATATTAAAGAAACCTTAAACATTATTAAATTTAAATATTAAAATTATTTTGGGTTTCAACAAGCTTGTCTATGGATGTTATCTTTGATTCTTTGAGGTATCTTGGCTTTATGGTATCATTTTTCTTCAATATATACATTTTCTTTCAGTATGTTAAATTCCATTTTCCGAAAGATTTTATTGTCTAATGGATAGGTAGTTGCAAAATATTTTGTAAATATCTTTGGTTAGTGAATTAATCTTGATAGGTGAGATCTTGCTTGTCCTCGAATGAAAAACAAGAACTCCCTTACCATTGTACAAGATAGTCCTTTTGGTGCTAACATCTACTTGCAAGTGTGTAGCCTTTTCATTGAGTGTGCTAACTCACAATTTTAAGAAAAAAGGTAAAATGAAAGCTTAATTTTGAGTGTGAAGAGGTTGCAACTATGGACATTGATCAAACATTTCATTGACTCTCCTTTGTTGCCTGAAAGAAATTGAAGATGTTAGAGAATAAGGTCAAATCACAAAAAAATTTGATCTCTCACAAGGAGATTAAGGTCAATGCCACTGTGTTTCTTCTCAATGTTAGTACCATTTGCACCCGCAACAAAAAAAACTTCAAAATGTTGGAGCTCTACTGGCACACTAAACTATTGGTGGTGCATTCTTTGCTAGACAAGAGGTGGAAGGAATGGATATGAGAGTACACTTGGACAATGTTGAAAGGAATGGATGGACTCTTCTTTCCCTCTACAAATGGCTCGCCAAAATCAAGGTGGGGTTTTGGATTTGAACTTCAAAGATGGAACTCAAGAAAACCCTATTGAAATCCATGTCGACATGCCAGATAGTCATGTCCCTCCACAAGTCTAACCCCAAGAATTCGTGAGAAGTTTGCACTACCTTTCTTATTTTTGTTGTTATAGTATTTATGAGTCCACTAGGTTATAAGGTACATTTGGTATTGTTTTTCAGCACGAAAAGGCTAGCATTTTAACTGCTTATATAAATTTGTCAAATGTGTTTCTATTTTTTGGAAAACCTAATTTGATAATGGACAAGATTTTAAGACTTTAGCTTCTCAATTTAATCATAGCGCTACTCAAGATAGAATTTTTAACCATGTTTATGAATTCCTGATTAAAAAATAAACTATTACCTCTAAATATACTCTTTAATTGTTAAAATACTTGATAATAAAATAGTCTTCTTACCTCAAAGGAAAAAAAGATACTTGACATATACCCTAGTCTACTATTATTAAACAAGTCCAAAAAAGAACACAATTGAGAAACTACCCATAACTAATATAAATTAAACTCTACTCCCCTTAATTTATGCCACATTCTAAGCATATCCAAGAGATTCATTTCCCCTTGGTAAATAATAGTTTGTAAAAATATAAAACATTGTATTTTCCTTAATAAATGTCATCTCCTCCCTTCATGACATCACAACGTCCCAAAAGTAGTAAGTCAACTATGGAGATGATTGGCAATGCAAGTCTCTTATGGGCCATGCTTTGACATAGTTCCAATCAAGACCCAATGTGACACAATCATGAACAAAAGTGGGTTTTTAGAGGTGGTGGGATTCTTTAGTCGAACTTTCAAAGAATGAGGAGTCCCCTTTTATTCACAAATGCATTTCATTAATATGTACCTAAGGATGGTTGAGCTAGACGAAAGTGAACATATGGGGAGGCCCATCAATAAGGAAGATTTGTTAGGGGTTTCAAAAACTGTTGCAAGGGATAATAGCCCAAGGCTAGATGGATGGACTGTTGAACTTTTTATACATTTTATGGACGTCATGGAGTCTAAACTAGTGGTGGTGGTAGAGGAAACAATAATTTCTTGCATGATATTGGGATCCTTAAATTCCACGTTCATCGACCTCATATCCAAAGAGGCACATCCATCTAATTTTTCCGAATACAAGCCTATTTCATTATGAAATATGGTCTACAAGTTTATTTCTAAAATCATAGCGAACCAGATCAAATCAACATTATCCAAATATATTTCTACGGAACAATTTGGTTTCTTGGATAACAAAAAAATACAGGACGTGGTGTCCATAAATCAATATTGTTTACATTCTATCAAATATCGAAAGTAGGAGGCTTGTCTAATGAAGATCCATCTGGTTAAAATTTATGACATCATGGACTGAGAATTTTTGCGATTGATTCTTCACAATATTGGATTCAATGTCAAAATGGTTGGCTATATTAGGGCATGTGTTACTAGAATGAATTATTTTGTCATCATCAATGGGATCCCATCATATTTTTTCAAGGCTTCTAGAGGTCTTATACAGGGATGTACTCTGTCACCTCTACTTTTTATTTTGGTTATTGACGACTTAAGTAGAGGTATTAATGAAGAAATATCAATGGGTATTATTATTGGTTGTAGGATCTCCAAAAATATACAAATATCTCATACAATTTTCATCAACAATGTGCTTTTCGTTGGGGAGATTTCCATCTCGATATGGAAATACTTTCACTAGATTCTCACATATTTTGGATCATCCTCGATCCATTATATGAATAAAGGAAAATTTTTGCTCATATCTATGTCGAAGGAGGAAGACATATTAAAGGAAATAACACAAATATATGAGGTGGAACAGGTTCCCATGGAGAAAGGCTTAAAATATTTGGGCTTATATTTGAAACCAAATAAATATGAAATCAATGATTTGGATTGGCTAATAAAAAAGTCTGAGCGCAAGATGTCTCTATGGTCAAATACATGGCTTACATTGGGAGAAAGGTTGGTCATGATCAAATTAGTCCTTCAAAAAATATCATTATATTAGATGCATCTTTACTATTTTCCAAAAGACATCATAAAAATAATTGATGCCATTATTGATAGGTTCTTATGGGCAGGTCTTGGTCTACACAAAAATATCCATTTAGTTCATTTGTATTATCTATCGCGAAGAAAAAATAATGGAGGATGGGGTATAAAGGACACTGAGTGTTTTAGTAAGGCACTAATAGTCAATAATGTAACCACCCTCTTCCCACATTTACAAAAGATAACCAGTCCACTAGGGTAAACATGTGACAAGAGGCTACTATGATGTGATTCAACTCCCCATGTATCTTTAAGGAAATTGAACTGACAAAACAAAACCAATTTGACCTTCCTCAGGAGCTACAGACCTTTCAGGAGGCAACCAACCCTTCCAGGTGCTTAACCGCTGAAACAAATTATCATTTTGTTGATCTGGACCCTCAGTCACTCTCATGAAAATCCATGCATGCAACTAAGGCCTTCTAGTCGCTCCCACAACATGGCATTCTAGTGACTGTGGACTTTTTTAGGCAATTCTGAGCCACTTTTTCAGGGCTAGGTCTTAGTCTGCCTAAAACCTCATGAAACTTGCATAAATGATACATAACCATGAAATCATGCTATTAATAAAAACATTTGATCAAGGACTTGAACGTACCCCTACTAGTGATAACATAAATTTCGACAAACATATCACAAATATATAATCTATAGGTCTTAAAAACAAATCTGAGTATTGGCGATCTCGTACTTATCTCAGAATGATCAAAGAGTACCAATATATCCTTCCAATAGTTGTAATGTTATCTATTAGGTCATTCATTCATTAAAATTTCATATACTAACTAAAACATGCTGAGAGCCATAACTCAAGTCTACCATAAACCATGTTGATAACCAACATATAAAAAACATAATAACAATGATAAAACAACCATTAAGATCACATAATAAAAATACATTTACCCATCAATTACAAGAAAGAGATGTTATTTACATATGAAATATGCAACCAGGTTTGGGACTTCCACGTACCACCCAACCATAGATTGGATTAAACCAAATATTTCTTTCTTCCAATCACCCCCGTGCCATATTATAAGCATGAATATGGGATCTCATGAAACATATCAAAAAAATCTAAACCATGGTTTCCACAGGCCAACCACATCAACCCTCAACCAGTGATTCCACATCATGGTCGGACATCACTAACAATCGCTAGATTAGTCTATAGCCAAGTTGTCTAGGGCTCCAAAGTATTTGTTCCAACCTGGATTCCAAGACTAGTAACTCAATCCACAAACACTCCTGACCAAATATATTTACTAACCAATTAACCATTTATTACTAACCAAATATAGTTACTAATATAAATATATATAATAACTCATTAACATAACTATTAGCATCAACAAGTTTTCATAATACAAAACTGTGTTTATTAGTCGAGATTGGACACACACACACACACATAGATATATGAAGATACAAATCTAAATATAAATATATTTAGTAAAAAAATTATTACTAACCAAATATATTTACTAATCTAAATGTATTTACTAAACAATTAACATAACTATTAGCATTGACAAGTTTTCATAACATAAAATTGTGTTTACTAGCTAAGAGTTGGACTTATGTATATATATAAAGAAAATTAATGTTTCAAGATTTGAATCTAGGCGCATGAATTAAATAAATTAAGTATTAGAAGATACAAATATAAATCTAAACATATTTAGTAAAAAAATTATTACAAACCAATTAACATAACTATTAGCATCGTTACATTTTCATGATATAAAACTGTGTTTATTAGTTAAGAGTTGGAATCATATCTATATATATATATATAAAGAAAATGAATGTTTCAATATTTGAATCTAAGGGCATGGAGTAAGAAAATTAAATTAAGTATGAGAAGAGACAAATATATATATATATATATATATATATATATATATATATATATATATAGTAAACAATTTATTACTAACCAAATATATTTACTAATCTAAATGTATTTAGTAACCAATTAATATAACTATTAGCATCGTCAATTTTTCATGACATAAAACTTTGTTTATTAGTCAAGAGTTGGAATCATGTATATATATAAAGAAGATGAATGTTTCAAGATTTGAATCTAAGGGAATGCAGTAAGAAAATTAAATTAAGTATGAGAAGATACAAATCTACATTTATACATATTTAGAAAAATTATTTTGGCCTGGTTATCATGTAAAATTTTCCAATAGACTTGGATTTGTGTTTACATCGCAAAGCAGGGTACATATTTATGTCTTTTTTCTTTATAAATACAAGTTATTCTCCTTTTATATTTTTGATCTAAGTTTTCTTCCTCTCTATTTCTTTTCGATCTAGATTTTTCTCCTCAATTGTTGTTTCTTTATGAATTTGTTGGATCTCATAAACACTAAAACTAAGTATCTCATTCCTTCAATCTATTCTTAACTACCTCTTTGATGAATTGCGGTGAACAAAAAAAGAGATCGAAGCCACTAGAATAGAGAATCACTACTCATTATACATACTTGATGATAAAAATCCAAAAATGTTTTTCGAAATCATGGCCTTTAATCTGTAATGGGTAGAGATAATCAACCATACTTACTTTATTACCAAAACCTAGTACTTTTCCAAACAAAAATTGTTATGGTTCCAAAAAATGTGAAAAGAAAGAGAGGAAAAGGGAGAGTGTGCAAGAGGAATTGGAATGTAGAACAAATACACAGAGTTACCCATACCATTGTGTGTTGAGCCTTTACCTTTTAATTCAAATTCCACTACTTTGTGAACAACCCTCTACCACTCTGTGTTGTGTCTTGAATTCTTAATTCAATTTCCACAACTTTGTGAACAACTCTCATGTATTAGATATGATTGTGACTAAACAGATGCAAACTTCGAACATGGAAAGAAAACTATTGAATATTTAAATAGACACGACAATAATACTCTTGAATTTTTAAATAAAGATGAATTATTCTTTTGTGACCATTTGTTCCAAAAAGTGGGGTTCATTTTCTCCAAATTAATCCCAATAACATGAAATAGGAGTGAATGAAAGTAAGAAACTTATTTTACACCAAATGGGAGGGGAAAATATCTATCATAAATATGTATTCTTGCAAATTTGAGCGAATGGAAGGTTGTAAATCCTAATTTCAAGGCCCAGATTTAATTTTTACCTCCTATCCCTTAAAATAAGGTGGGCTAACCTCCATACCTAATTTTTTTATAGAAAAAAATTGGGGCGATTTCTAATAATGTATTATGATACAAAAAATTTGCCCATTAAGAATTTAAAACCCCTTAATTTTTCCCAAGGGTGAAAATTCACCCTAAAATTTTCTACACTTATGGTTGACGGAACACCTGAAGGGTAGTTTCCAATAGTCAATTTCTTGAATCCAAGTTCTCCCATGATGACATAACTCAATTTCCTTGAGAAAAACTTACTTCATATTAACCTCCACATGCAACCATGCGACTTTTATGTTTTTCTTCAAAAGCAATCCTCTTCAACTTTTCTGAAATGAACAATGTGATTACCAATTTCTTACAAAATCAAAGGATTCCAAAATATCAATGGAAGTACATGAATAAGATCCCATACCTTATTTGTTCTCATCTACTGATGGGTTACGTCAAAATCAAAGTGCCACCTTTAAATTGAGAGACCATAAAGCCCCAAGACCAATCCCTAGTCAAAATAATAGTAACCTCCTCCGCAGAAGATAATATCACACAGAACTAGCCATGATTAATCACATGTAATTTAGGAGTGGCACTCAATAATGAAACCCAATTCCATTGTAACCAGTGATAGAGAGCTGGTGGACTAACAATCGTATCTACAAAACATTACACCAAATCCCTCTCTTGAAGAGTAGGGACGTCAAAGAGAGGAATTTCATCACCTACGACTATTTTGGACTTCTCACATGAGGTTTTAGGGCTTGTTTGGAATGGGGAATAGAGTTTGCACCACACAAACCAAAATATGGTCGAGGAATAGTTTTTTGTAAACCTTATGAAAAAATGGCATTAACATCTTAGGCCGGGAAATGTCCTTCCCAATGAAAAGGTGGCGAATGAGATTCTATATCATCAGGAGGGATCAACAGATCAGAGGAATTTGTATTAATTTCCTACTTTGATACGAATATGTAAATTTTTCATAGAATATTCGGGCCAAAGTCCACCTGCTCATCCTCCATTGAGGCACCCGAAAGATCTTGAATATCAAGTGTGAGCAATAAAGAGTGAGAGGATCAAAAAATTGCTTACCATGGGAAACTAAATGACAAATATCATGGATTTTATTCCACTCAAGTGGAGATCCACTTGGCTACCACCTCAGGCATGATGGTGCAACGATATATACTAAAGACGACCATTGGGAAAAAGAACCTGAGATAAAGACTATGGAAACATAGACCCAAGATTGAGTCTATGGAGAAACCCTTGTGTAATAAAGAAACCCCTTGACCCAAAATTACGGAGCTCCCTTATGTCATTGTAATATTATTATTTCTTTGTCACACTGTGACACCATTCTTTATTCGCCAGATTGTGACATTGATTTCAATTTGTCATATTGTGATGTTGACTTTTTTTTTGTCACCTTGTAACTTGGGTTTTTGTTTGTTATATTGTGAAGTTGATTTTTTTATTTGTCATATTATAACATTGAGTTTTGTTTGTCACAATGCATTGTGACTTTTTTTTTAAACAGATGCAATGTCAACTTTTTTTCATCACATTGTCATACCAATTAAATATTAAATAAACCTTAAGCCTTATTAAATTTAAATATTAAAAGTATTTTGGGTTTCAACAAGCTTGTTCGTGGATGTTATCTTTGATGCTTTGAGGTATCTTGGTTTTATGGTATCACTGTTCTTCAATATATACATTTCTTTCTTTCAGTTTTTTAAATGCCAATTTCTGAAATATTGTATTCTCTAATGGATAGGTAGTCGCAAACTATTTTGTAATTATATTTGGCTAGTGAATTACTCTTGACAGGTGAGAGCTTGCTTGTCCACGGATGAAAAATAAGCACTCCATTACCATTGTACAAGATAGTCCTTTTGGTGCTAACATCTGCTTGCAAGTGTGTAACCTTTTCATTTGATACAGGCTGAGGAAGCTTGAAGTTGGGGAACTTCTCGGCTGAAGGAACTAGATTCAAAAGCAAGGCTTCAAGGACTCTTGGAAATAATTTTGGATTTTACAAATACCAAACAAATAAGAGGAAATTAAAACAAATGGTTTTTCCATAACCCATTTATTATTCCTTCCATATCTCCAAAATTACAATTTATCATATATTTTCTCATTACATTGTGTAAATCTAGAAATGAGGCTAAATTTTGGGACATTATTTCCATTGGTCCAAGAAATATCTCATGCGATTTGTCTTATTGGGCTAAATATTGTAGCTCAGGTGCATTTATACTAATACTTATTTCAGTAATTTTTATATTACATGTGCTCAAGCTCTCCAATGATTTATAGCCTTTCTCTTAGTCATTTTCTAACTTTTCACTTTTGCTGTCATATAAGGGCATCTTGGAGGATTCATTGAGTTGAGATACTTGGAGACATTTTTGAGAAGTAAAAGAAGAGATCAAGCTCAACCTTGAGGAGGGCTACCAAATATCAACTTCCCAAGATCCAAACCAACAAAGTTATTCCTTCTTCAATCTCTTCCTTTGCGCTGATTTACAACCTTCATTATGAATAATTTCTTGGTGAAAAACAATCCCTAAACATCTTCATATTTGGGAGGAGGCTTTATTGTAATTTTAATTGTTAAGTTTTCTCTTTTTAAAGGAGGATATCTCGCTCTTATATTGTAAATATTCCCCTTGACTTCTTAGGAAGCCTTGTGAAATGCTCTTCTCTTTGTAACACATCACAAATAAAAGATTTAGCTGATATCAAATATATCTCTAGGAGTTCTTTCCATTGCATTTATTGAATTTATTGTGGATTTAATGTGTTGTGGTTAATTTTTGTAGAAGAATCCGTCTTTTGTCAAGCTTTCAAGCGTGAGGGGAAGTTCTCAAAGGAAATTATGTGGCGAAGCAAAGGTGATGCGACAACTCTGTGGGGCCCACCACATGAAGCACAAGTCAAAGTCAAAGTTTCAAGTGGCAAGTCAAATGGTCCAAAAAAGAGTTCATGAGGAAATGAAATGTTTGAAGAAACTTTGATTTATTTCAAGTTAATGTGGGTATTATTAAATTCTAAAGTTAAAAGCGTGGAGGGGACCCCACTTCATGGTATAAGCATAAGTCACCAAAAGGAAAAAAAATATTCACATGTCAATTAAAAGACCTCCACACACATGCTAAATGAAAACTCCACGCTACATAAATAAATGGTCAATGTTACCATTAAGGAATCAATTCATAAATCAATGAATTAATTAAGGATTTTTGTTGAGAATTTTGTGGAGATTGGTTTCCACCTACACTCCACTTTACTTCACACCTATATGCATCTCTTCACCACATCTTGCACGCACAAATAAGTGGAAACCTTAACGTAGAGGTACACAATGGTTTGTTGGAGAAATGTTGGCACTTGTGATAGGTGTCACATACATGAGTTTCGTTGTGGATAATTCAATGGGAATTTTCTCCCAGATCACCTATGATCGTCTACACTTGGAAACCCATAGATATTTTCACATGGGAAATAGATGTACATACGCAACTCTTTACCACATCCTACACACACAAATAAGTGGTAAACTTCACGCAAAGGTACACAACAGTTTGTTGGAGCAGCGCTGGCACTTATGATAGGTGTCATATACATGAGTTTCATTGTGAAGAATTTGATGGTAGTTTGATCCCCTATCACCTATGATTGTCCACACTTGGCAGCCACCAGAGATTTTCACATGGGAAATAGATGTACACTAGCCAGAATAGGGGATAAACGGATTTTTCACATGCCACCTACAACAGTCTATTACAGTGAACTCATACACCATCACTTGAACACTCATTCAATGTACTAATATGCTGCCAACCCACTTCGTGATCCACGCACAACTAATTCACCCTTCACTCTATTAGCTTATACAACTGTTCAATGCAGAGAGGGAGGGCAGAATTTAGTTCGATGAACATTGGTGTCTTCAAATGACTATGGTTGAAGAATTATTTAGCTCCTATGCTTCACACTTATAAGACAGAGGTATCTATATTGATATGTGGAGATGACACACACAGTTAGTCACAGAAATTATACAACAGTTAGGGAGCAATTTACAATAGTGATCTCCAACACTTGGACAATTCTTACAGCCACTTGCAAATTCGTTTTTGATTTGGGATATTCACCTCTCCACTTTTCATGAGGTTCCTCATTGAGATCATCTCTAATATTTCTATGTAATAAATCCATGGGCTCTCATATTGTATCATGTAATACAAGCTATTGGGCTTGAGGACACGTTGCTGGAGTGTACACACATTTTTTCATATAATTATTACAACATACTTTGGGGTTACTTGTGATGGTGTTCTTCTCCTTGCATATGGTAAATTCTTGAATTTTTTCTATTGTGTTTCTACATAATTCTTCATTCTATTTTTTTCCTTCATGCTTGTTTCAAGTTATGTTGATATAAAACTGTCTCATATTAGCATAGGAATTATTTAATTTCTCTAGGAAGAGAAATATATCTCTAGAAGTTCATACATAATTCACCTTATTAATATGAATTAAAAAAAAATTGTGTCCTAGAGGAGCCCAATAGCCTGCCTCACACATAACTACTAATAAACCTTTGGGGTTCTATGACTTGTCCTCCTCTCTATAAACCAGGTCACAATTGGGGGGATTTGAATTAGGGGAATAATAATAATAATTTTGAAAATAATAATAATAGTAATAATATATTTATTAATACTTTTTAAAATTGAATATTAAATAAACTTTATATTTTACTAAATATAATACATTATTAATAAAACTTTATTGAAACTTATTAGCAAACCTTAATATTGATATTAAAAAATATTATCATTAAACCTTTTTAAATCTTATTAATATCAATACCAATATTATTAAACAATTTTAAACCCGATTATGAAGGTTGAATATATTTAATCATGATCGATTATGGTTGACCACATATGACTATTGATGAGCAAGGTTGACTATCATTAACTATATTAAACATATGATTGATTAAAGTTGTCTATTTAAACATTGAATATATAATTTGACTACAAATATTGACTATGTGTATAAAATCCACGTAGATTCGACTAATAATTATAATATTCTAAGAGAATATACTTGAATCTACTCTACCAATTGAGGAAGCCAATTTAGTTCTTGAAATCACAAAACATGAAAGAGAAAGAATTTCAATCGCACAACAAAAAAAATTTCCTGGGGAAAGACTCAGCTAAAAACCCCGCTATATGTATATTGCATAAGTTATAGAATATGAGAATATTACACTTCTTTTCTCCAATATAGGAAACCTCTGCATTATTTCTATTTTTCTCACGGATTCCTAGACAAGCTTGGTTCAAGACTTAAATTTTTTTTGCCCTCTAGGATCCATATTTCCTTACGCTGCTTCCTTGGGTAATAAGGCCCTATTAATTAGGTAAATTCCCAATCCATACTGCGCAATCCATTAGGGACCTTCCTCTAACTACATGCACCACCTGTAAAATTTGGATTATTATACAACTAATAGTACACTTCCCTTGAAATTTAATCTCAATCGAGTCTTTCTCATAACTGAAATACATGGGTTATTTATGAGTGAATTAACAATAATTGGTTGAAAACATGAAGCGACACCCCACTGTCTAACCTCCTACCATTTCCTCCATCAGTTAGAACTAGTTTAACTGACTTTAACTCAGATAAATTGAGTTAATTAATTATAATTCAAAATAAACTCAAACATGGCTCCTATAATGTAAGAGACACTCTACATGCCTCTATTTTGACCCTCAAATTGAATTAACTGAACCAACTAAGTCATCCTAACTTAGTTAACTCAATGTACAAGTTTTCATGTGATGTGGAATTAGAATTTTATTCTAATTTAATTCAAGGGAAAATTATATTAAATCCTTCTTGATTCCATTTTCAAGATTTCTTGTTGCCATTTTCAACACTCCCTCTCAACAAGAAAGGAATTTAAATCTATCTCAATATGGTACCTTTGGAATGTTTTTTGTGCAACATTTCACTCTAGTGTTGTTGCTGCTGCAACTGAAAAGCATCCAAAAAACTAAATCAACTGTGATCAATATGATGCATATGTCACCCGAGTCTCTAACTGCTACTAGCTACTACATTTTATAATGAAAAATCTATGTTTTTGTTGACTCTGCACTATGATATATGCATTGCTTCCAACTTTGTACTACACTGCCCAGTATCTAACTACTGCTAGTCTCTACATCTGTCACTCTGACATCTGGCTGCATCAACCTCCATTGATCCATCCTACTACTACATACTATGGGACCCCGTAGCAAGGGTAATGATCCATGAGAAAGGGATTATTGCTTCACATCGCCCCACCTGTCACATCGAGGTATGGATGCATGTGATCCATTATAGGAAATTGCAGCCTAAAAGTGCCCATGAAATTTTCATGTAATTTCCATGTCATAATATGTAAACCAATCAAAGTCCTTTAAATTTAAAAAGAGGTACATGTAAATATTTTGGAGGGAAAAGAAGAAGAAAAAACTTTTTTTTTTAATTGTATTTTTGGCTTATCTCCTTATAGGTTTACTCAAATTTCAAGTTTAGACACTCATTAGATGCATAATTAAATTTCACATCCAATCAGTACCAATTATGCATAGTTTAGAGAACACCCACTTTGATAAAAATTGTAGATACATTAAAAAATGTGTTTTAACACGTTTTTTAATGTATCTGCAATTTTTATCAATGTGGGTCCTCTTAAAAGTATGCATAATGGGTACTCATTGGAAGTAGAATTTAATTCCACATCTAACGAGGGTCTAAACTTGAAATTTGAATAAACCTATAAGGATATAAGCTGAAAATACAATTAAAAAAAGTAGTTTTCTTATTTTCCCTCCAGAATTCATAACTCTTATTTTATTGTTTTTCCTTAGAAGGCCACATTTAGGCTGAAATTTCCTCTAATGCCTTTGCACCCTTGGCTCGAAATTTTCCCCTACTTGAGGTATCTTCTTGAGTGGATTTCTCCACTCATCCTTCTCTTTTATTCTCTAACTGTGGCTGCTCCACAACTTGCTGAGACTAATTTTGAGGCTACATATTGAGAGGTAATTCATGCTCCCTCTCAACCACCAAGTCTCTAACCTTTTCCTTGCTCCTAAATGATTTGCATGCATATTTGATCTTGAGAGCATATAGGTTCTTGACTCACACACCGATCTCCTTCACCTCCGTCCTGTGACGATGTTTATAAGGAAAAAAATTCCTTTGCTAAATATCACATCATAGCCATAGTCTTCCAATACTGTGATAAAAACAAGATTCTTCTTTAGTCCTGGAATAAATAACACATCTGTGATTCTGAGATGGGATCCAAACTCCCTCTAAAAATTAATTGTACCAATATCGATTATGTTATACCTCCCATAATCTCCAAACTCTATTTTAAATGAGCCCCGCAGCCTCACCAAAATGATGAAATATATAGTGAAGCGCCTCCCACTATGCTTGTGTAATCATCCAAAATGTAAGGATATCTTCTACAAAGAAAATATGTGTAATACTAACCTCTTGAGCCATATGTAGTCCATTGAACATCCCTAAATCATTTGTCGATTTTATCTTCTCGTTGATACCGTCCATGACAAGTATGAGGAGTAGTGGTGATAATGAACATCCCTACCGTAGGCCTCTTCTTGCTAAAAAAAAATCAGTGGGAAATCCATTAATCAAGAAATTGAGTAAAAAACATTTCACACATTCCATGATCCATTCTACATTACGTATCTTGAGCCAAATCTTCAGTAGAATGATCCCAAGAAAGTTTCAGTCCATGCAATCGTATGTTCTATGCAAGCCAATATTCATTACCACTGCTTCCAATTTTTTAGTCTAAATGGAGTGAATGCACTCCTGAGAAATAGAAATTGCATTATGTATAGACCTATTGTGAATAAAACCAAATTGTTCCTAGATATATGAATAGAGAGAGTTCATATGATTTGTTTAGCAATGACCTTTGAAATAATATTGTATATGATATTGCAGAGGGATATTGACCTGAAATTGGAGGAAGTGTTTGGTGAGGTGACCTTCGGTATGAGGCTAATGAAATTAGATTTAATAAAACTGGAAATTAACCTCCTATTCTAGGATTCCTAAACCAAATCTAGAAACTCCTGCCTCATAAGCTCAAAAAATGCAAAATTATTTCCACTATCCAACCATCGGGTCCCAGGCTCTTGTCCCTATTAAAGGATTTCAAAACAAAGTGTATTTCACCAAAGGAAACCAGTATATAGAGGGAATCATGCTTCCTGATCAAACATCTTTGGGTATTCTTCAACTCCCCATAGTTTATTTTCAATGAGGTTCACACCTTTGGCTGAAAAGAGATACTGGAAAAATAGAACTGCCTCTTTCTTAATCTCGTCGTCGGAGAATATATAGTTTCCATCCGCTCCCTTTATGCTCCAAATCACATTTATATTCTTTTGGTGTCTAGAGAATCGGTGGAATAATTTTGTATTGTGATCCCTCGCATGGATCCATATTTCCCTTCTTTTTAGTTTCCATGTATTTTCCTTTATCAACCATATGTAATTTTTCCTATCTTCTAAGAACTTCAACCTATCTAGAGTGTGTCGAGAGGGTTGCCTTGCCGAGATACTCTCACCAATAATTTGTATTTCATATACCAAAGTATTCAATTCCATGTATAGTATATATTTCTTCTCCCGCTCCCAAATGTGAACCTGAATCTTAAGGGCACTTAATTTCTTAGTAATATATTCCATGGGCGATCAACCGGGAAGTGTCTCAAAGGAATTCCAGACATCGGCAACCAATTTTTTAAAATCATCATCTTTCAGCTAGGTTCTATTGAACTTGAAAGGGTTTCCCCTTTGGATCGATTCCTCCCGCCATTGTAGGACAATAGGGCAGTGATCTGAGATGTATGTCTTCTGAACCCTCAATCTTAAATTTCCAAGAACTTAGAACAAGTTTTGATGTACAATGAATCAATCAAGTCACTTCCCAATATATTCATCACCACTTCTACCATTATGCCAAGCAGGCTTGATAGGAACATGGAAAATTTCCACCATATGGTTATCGTCAAAGAGTGAGTTAAGTCAATTTGAAAGAGGGTCGCCATGACACTTCAACTTCCAATACTCATCCCAAGATAATATCACATTATAATCACGTGAAATGATCAATGATCGAATCCTTTGAAGATTTGAAGACTCCACCCTATCCAAGAAGCATTATTTGCCTTCATATGGAGCATATATGTTCCATATTTGGATCTTCTCTCTTAAACCCAGGATATGTCCAAGGAGTAAAATACCTGTAAAAATATTATGAGCCTTTAAATCTTCCATATATGGGTCTCAGAGTGCCACAAAACCCCGAGAAAAACCATAGGAGTCAATTAAAACCATGCACCAGTCAGGATAAACTAACCTAAAATATGCTAAATATCTCACAGAATCTACCATTGTTTCCTGAATGAGAACAATAAAGGGCCGAAAAAAGAGGATAGGTGGAGAAAAGACAACATTTTGGTGGCATCCCCCAATCCACACATATTAAAATATAAAATGGACATTATGGCCTAAACTCAGAGGGATCATATGCTCCAAAGGCCCTAAATGAATAGATTTCAAGGATAGGAACATTAAACTGTCCAACAAAGTCCTGAAATAAGTGTTTTCTAGGCGATTCCCTTCGAAAGTGTAAATTTCCCTTGCCATCCCGACGACGTATGGAAATTTTTTTTCCAGACTCAAGGTTGATGACAAGAAATAAAACATGTTATTTTCCTTTGTGTACAATAAGGGCAGAGAGTTCCATCACCATATTGAGCATTAAAAATCCCAAGTCAATGTCCATCGAGTTGTGAGGGTACGAAGGAGGCAGTGATTATGAAGAAGGGGGAAGGGAGGGAAAATGAGAATTGTAATACCAAGGATCAACAAAATCCAATTGTGCCAAATGAGAGATGACAGAGGGATCAAAAGTGGGGGATTAGATAGAGAATTAAAGAGTGTAATGGGACAAAGGTTCATTTTAGCATCAGGTGAAATGGAAAGCCCCACCAAAGGAAAATATGGGCACATAGTATATGGATTTTGGGACCCCCCAGATAGAATTCTGGCTTAATTTTGTACAAAGAAATAAGAGACTCAAAAGTGACAAAAACATTATTATTCCAAGTAAATATGTCTCATAAGAGGATGTGGAGGTACCTTTATCGGTCTCTGATAGAGGGCGAGAAGATCTTAGACCGCGTTCAATAGAAGGCAGAAGTTTGTCCTGGCGTGAAACACCATTTCCATGAAAACGTCTATGGAATATCTCCAGTAAACGGCTGGTGTGATGGCATAAGAAAACATCAAAATGGAATGCCCCAATAGCCAATCCTCTGGTTGATACGCAAAGTGTCCCATTCCAAATCAATGCTCCCCGAAAAGACCCCTATATAATCCACCTCAACCAATATCCAAGCCACCATATTGTCATGAGCACCCAACACTTGAGGATTAATGTAAAAAAAACGTCCCACCACATTCCCGATCTGTACAAAATCTAGGAAGGATCATTTATGGAATTAAAAGCCTTGTGCCAAGAATGTATGCCAGCCAAATGATGTCATAAAATTGAAATCTACTTAAGGTATAGAGCACCCCAATCAATGTGAAAGAACTATGGTTATTTTACTTGAAGAGGGCCACTCCCACCACCCTGAATAAAATAGCAAAATTGTAGTGGACAGATCGGATAATTACATAATTGACCTCCTCAAGAATGACATGGGCACCCATAAACCAGATCCAAAATGTGAAAGAACCCACCAAACGAGGGAAGTGTTTACACCTGTATATAGTACCACCATATATTTACGCACCTGATATGTCCAACACCAACACTCGCAACATCTACCATTAATGTGGAGCAATCTAGTCAAAATACTAAATTACGCGCTGCCAAAATTTAATACACCAATATAGTGCCACCTCTAACTAGATCATGCAGAGATATCCAACACCAACCCCTTTAACCTCAAAAAATATTTTAGTTGCTTACCCATGGAAAAAAGTGGCCGCAAAAATTTGACACCCCTGCGCCACCATCCCAGAGTCTCACCTCAACGACGTCCCCCTAAAACGGACAAAAGAAACTAAGAACCACAAACGAGTCATAAAAACCCTTAATGATACACCAAATGCAAATATTAATAACAACAGTAAAAACATGACCAACCCAAGATCCTCCACCACTGATGACAACACCTAAAAATTATGTCCTTAAAGGGTTATGAGATGATAAAATAATTTATCCACTTCTTCCATAGATTATGAAAAATATTATTTTCCTGTTGCACCCCAATCTCAATATAAACTCCCAGCAAATCCCTGTTAAAAATATTTCTCCAAACGTGTATTGGTCTTGCGGCGAGAATAACACGAATGTTCCACGAAAATGAGAATCAATATATATATATATATATATATATATATATATAATAATATATATATATATTCTTTCTTCTTCTTCCCTGCCTCTTTCTTACATTTTCTTTATATATATATATATATATATATATATATCATAGATAAATAACAATATGATGTGTATCACTTCCAGAATAGGATAAGGAAGCATTCCTAATAGTTCTAAGCCCAACGAAAAACACTAGCCATCCCCGAAACCTCCCAACGGTCACACAGAAATCGGGAGAGAAACTGCCCAAAAACACCAAATCAAAATCGAAAAAATAGTTTGTGGTGTAAGTATGGGGAGAAAACCACCCCCATTATCAAAATATATCAACAGCTTGGAAACTCTATACTTCAAAGAAGAAATAATGACCACGCATTTTTTAACGCATTTAGAGAAACGAAAAATTTTCCAACCCTTGTATCAACTATACAAGTCATGTGACTACTTTCCATTGTCGCAGTAATGCAACCAAGTTTCATCACAACATCATTGAACTATCTCCTCTTTCAACTGCCATGCCTTCCCAAAAGGGAAATTCTCCTTCACTCTCAGCAAATCTTCTCGAAGTCCCTAATACTTAGAGGTCTCTATTACACCCGGACAAAATTTCCAAAGCCTTTCCAATGGGCACCAGGGGCTCATGCCCTACACCTTCCTTCTACCAAAAATTCTCTTTACAGGGGCCGACGCACATTAAATTTTTATTATTATTAAAAAAAATTAAATGCGATATATTAATTTTATCTTAAGAATTGAATGAATTACATATCTTCTTCTTATTATTTTTATAGGAAGTAAATGAATATTTTCACTTTTAATTACTTTTTTCTTTGAATCCCCGAGAATTAGCTCTATTGGTCGAGTCTCATTGTTAAATCACCTTTGCTATTGAAAGTTCATGGGTTCAATTATCTCTACACCTTTGGGGTCAAGATCTAGAGTTGAGCATACACACATGCTTTCTTTCTATATATATGTAATATATGGGCATTCAAATATTTTAAATTAGTTAATATGAACATTATTGGAGGTTGAGCATGGAAGGAATTACACAATTAAAGTGGGGTTGAATCTCCATGGTTAAGAATCTTGTTACATGTTTTTTAGATGAATATATATTTAACTTATATTAATTCTTTTATAAACAATAATCATTTAATATAAAGTTATAATTTAGTTAATTTTAATGATTTTTTAAAATTTTAATAATATGATATGTTGTACTAGTTTAATTATTTTTTATAATTTTTTTAGTTTTGACAATAAGAAATGTATCATAATACCTATTAGCTAGTTAAAAAAATATAAAATAGCATACACATTTAAATTGTGAATATAAACTAAGATAAAGTCATTAATAATAAGGAAAATACATTTTCTTGAATAAAATTAAAAATAAATAATATAAAATAAAAATTTAAATTAACCTGAGAAAAAAATAATAATTAAAAAAGTTTGATACAATTTATATTATTTAATAGTTAAAAATAAAAATAAAATAGTATTTAAAAGATATTTTTATCTTTATATAAATTATTAAATTTTTTAATTAACAATATTTATGGACAAATTCAAAATCACAATGGTGAAAAGGATTTTTTTTTCACAATCCTCTTTAAATTTTTAATTTTAATTAAAAAAAACCATGAAATAATGACATATATCAAAAGGATGAATACCAATTAAAGTGACATCATTGATGATAAATAAAATATAATTATATTTTTAAATAAAATTAAAAATATATAGTATAAATAAAAATTTACATTAGATGGTTTGAAACACATTTTCAAATAAATTATGATCTGTGAACTTTTCCGAAAAATTTCTTAGCAATGAAGATATGGATAAAAAAGACTAAATTATGATAATCAATAATAATTGAGTTGATAGTTTAAAAAAAATATAACACCATATTTATTATGTAATATTTATATAATAAATTATTGAGTTAATAATTAAAAAAATATGACACCATATGTATTATTTAATATTTATATAATAAAATAATATTTACAAAGTATTTTATTTTTATATAAATCATATTAAATCATTTAATTAACATTATCTATGAACATAAACTTGAAATCATAGTGGCAATACGAAAAATAAGAAATCAGAGTGGTAATAAGAAAAAAATTATTTGAGTATCCACTTTATTAAAAAACAGTTTGACTATCCTCTTTTATTTATAAGTAATTGTATCAAAACAAATTAAAACTAGCAATTTTTTCTCTTTTTACTTTTTCTCGTACCTCGTTCTCTATTCATTGAACATCAAGGTGTTACCCTTTGGCGATGTCAATTTTTTTTACAATGTCAGCAACATCCATGGGCTAAATTGATGGGTTTGCATTGTTGAGAATTCAATAATATTCAATATTATCAAATATAAAAGGATTGTTCAATGATTTTAGTACTTCATCATGTATTTATGTAGAAATTATACCAATGGATTCAATCCAATCTTGTGATGTATTAAAACAAGATACTGAATCTTTCTAAAATATTTGTGGAATATAAAACACGATCGCTTAATCACATGCAAGTAAGAGAAAGAAGTAAATCAATCGCATAACACAAGATATTCCTAGGGAAAGAAACTGCTCAAAACCCATCTATCATATATTGTATAAAGTCAAGGAATCATGAAACAATACAATGCATTCTTGCTCACAAGAATCTCATGCACTCTACCAATCATCTCACATTGATTTAGGAAAAAATAGACAAACGCTTAGACAATTCCTTGCCTTCGTCCAACCTGCCTTGCTCACACAATTCCTAGAGAAATAAACCCTTATTAAATAGTAATTTCAGCCTTCCTTGATTGCACAATAAATCATGGCCTTCCTGTGACTTTATAATTTCACCCGGACAATTTGCTAATAATAAAAATGATAGTTATGTTCCCTTTAATATTTGTCTCAACTGGGTCTTCATCAGAACTGACATGCATGCAGCTATTAATAACGAATCATTAGTTATCTGACTGATCACTACTTGTGAATTAAATCTAATTTTACTCACTGGACCTCTCACTAATTCTTCACTTAGTTACAACTAGTTAAACCAATTTTAACTCAATTAATTTGAGTTAACTGATTACACTCACACCACACTAGTGCTACAACTACAACTGGACCCCTAAAATATTATAATTACTCTACATGCCTCATCTTAGACCCTCAACTCGAAATTATTTAGCTAACTCAGTCTTCATTATTTAGTTAACTAATACAAGTTTTTATGAGATGAAAATACAATTTATTGTCCAATTTATTTAAGGGAGAAATATTAGACGTCCACATTTAGCACTAATGTCTAACTGAATTCCTCACCAATGTGTGACTGGAATCCCACACTAGTACGTGGTGCATTTTCTTTTTGAATTTCAACAATTTAAGTTTTTGATCTTATAGGAGAAATTTCTTTGAACAGTCAGAAATTTGTATATCATATTATTTTATTCAATTTTTTAAATTTTTTATGGTTTAATTTGGTGGGCGTTGAATTGAGGTTTATTCTAAATTCTTTAAAATTAATAAAGGATCACATTCTTGGAAAAGATTTGAGAAAAATTATTAACTTTTATCATGTTTAGGGCAGCTATCAAGGATATATAGGTTTTCTCAAAATTGAACCACAATATTTCTAAGGACTAAACCTCCCCACCTAATTATTAGACTACATCCTCTAGAAAAAAAATAAAATATTAACTTATAAATATTTTAACACATTCCCATAACTTTGAAAGGGTTCGATATAGTCACTATCCCCCTTGAAAGGTGTCCTTGTTCCCCCAACCCCTAGGGAAGGAGTGAAATGCTAAGCCAAAATTCAACATTCCATGGGCCATATATTTATTGTGTTTTGAAGATATCAATTCCTATGATCATACAAAAAAATGATTTCTATAAACTTCAACTTTCATAAAGTAAAACGAAAAGTGAATTAGTTAAATACAATTACGGTCGAATAGTCACTAAAGACAAGATGGTGGAATAGGCAATCCAAATAATAGTATATTACTTTTTGTTGAAAAAGTTTTTTGTTTTTAACTAATGAAATCTAAATTAAATGAATTTTAATATAAAATTAAAATAGATTATTAAAAAAAAAAAAAACCTTCTCCCACTCATTTCAATTCTGGAATAAACAAAATTTTTAATATAAAATCCGATTCAAATATATTAAAATACTCGAATATAGGATCCTCTAACTAGATTTGATACTATACTTTTTTAATGTCAAATTTAATTACAAATTTGAAAAAACAAATTCATTTATATCTTTATTATTTTTAATTTCAATCCCTTCTTATGAAATTTAATTATGATTATTTTAAATTTTCTATCTATTCTCTAAAATTTAAACTTAAATAAGAACTAAATCCCAAATAAATAAATGAATATACCTCATAAACACTTCACAATTTTACACAATATTAAACATTATGTTACGTAAGTGTATTAATTTTAAACTAGCACAACCACATAAATAAATGTGGTTGGTATATGTAGATAGGTGTATATCAACAATTTTAGTTATTTAAATATGGTTGATATAGGACGAATACTTCATTTGTATCTACCACAAAATCCATTGATAGATATATAATAATAAAAATAAGATTACAAAAAAAAACTAATAATAATAATTAAAAACAAATTAATAATCACAATAATAAATAATTAATAAATAATTAATAATTAATAATTAATAATAATAATAATAATAATTCTCGGATGTGGGTGTTTAGTATTGACAGGTGGAGGCCTAGCACGTGGCGTATGCCACAGCCACATGGTTGTGCATGGCTCTAGCAATTGGCATTAAAAGCCTCCACGTTTTCTTCGGTGACATTCATTCTCCACCTGCTCTATGGTTTAATGCTCTTTGCACTCCACCTATTGTTTGGTTTAATGCTCTTCGCACTCCACCTGTTGTTTGGTTTAATGCCCTTCACACTCCACTTGCTCTCTGGTTTAATGCTCGTCCTTCCTGCAGGCCTATGCATCAAATCATGGATCCTTGTCCTCCTCCCGCTCCCTCCGCTCGACGCCTATATGTGCAGGTTTCTAGGCTCACCTCGCAGAACCTCCTTCCATCTTCCTCGCCTCCTCTATAGTTGGATGTATCTTGCCATCTCTGTGCCGGCCACCCCACCTCCCCTCAAGCCTCCCCTGCATCGCCTTCTCGTCCCTCAATGCCATTCAGTCTCCCCTCACGGCTCTCCTGCGACGCCATGACGCGACGCCACAGAATGCGTTGTCGCTGGGGCCGAGGGCAAGGCCAAGCCTCCCGTCCACTCATCTCCTTTCTGGTTGACAGTCACTCTCCCACCCGTGAGGACCAACCTGTAGAAATCACGCTTAAATTGGACGCTTTTAAGGAACGGGACCAACAATGTGTCTCTACTTCTATCTCTCTTCACCTCTCGGAAGTCCACTCTTGTGCAATGGAATCTGGCTCTTGGAAGCGCTTGCAGAAGTATATTATTTCACAGTCCAATCACCAACTCTCCAGAAAATTGGCAGCTCTTCTGGAAAAAACTGCAATGTACTCTTGAGGCAGCGATTGTGTGGAGAGTTTAGAATCAGAAGACAAGAAAGAGCTTGCAGGGGCGAGCTCAGCCTCAACGCCAGAGATGTCAGCACAACAGACGAAGAAGGGCGAGGATTCCTCCGAGGAATACGATTGCTACATTGTCGAGGAGCCTCCCCCAGATGTTTGAAACATGAACATCGGTGGAAGATTTTGCATCTCTATGTCTCCTACTTCTGTAGGCTTTTACGCTACTGTGTTTATGTCTTTCTTGTTTACGCTCAGTTTTCTCTCTTTTTGGACAATGATGGCTCATGCTGGTTTCCCCTAGTGGGCAGCACATTCTAGACTGGTTTCCCCACCTGAGGCAGTCCATATTTTGAGTTTTTGAACTTTGTATCAGCTGGAATTGGCTAGCACAAGCAATTCCGGTGAGCCTATGTCAAATGTAATCCTTTTGTATTATATCAATAGAATTAATCTTACTTAGAAATAATAATAATAATAATAATAATAACAACAACAACAACAATAACAATAATAATAAATAATAATTATAAATAAACTAATAACAATAGTAATAAATAAATATTTAGTAATAATAAATATTTTTTTTTTTAGTAATAAAAAATATTATTAATAATAGTTATTATTATTACTAAATTATTAATTATTATTATTTAATTAATAATTAATTATTATGATGATTAATTAAGTAATTAGTAATAATAATTATTATTATTAATTAATAAGAATTAATTGTTTAGTAATAATAATTAAATAATTAATCATTAATAAAATTTAATAAAATTATTAAATATTATTAGTTATTATTATTATATTAAACCCTAGGATTAATATTATAAACCCTATCAACAATAATATACCCTAGGAATATGCACCCTTAGATCAGTAAACCCACGGGATTGATAATATAAACCCAAAACACTATTAAACCCAAGGGAATAATAATAAAAACCCAAGAGAATAATATTAAACCAAAGCGATTAATATTGTAAATCTATGGTATATAAACCCTAAAATAAATATTATAAACTCTTAAACAAAAATGGTTAACCATGGTTGATTTTTAGATAAAATATTTGTTATAATGCGACATTGGGCCATAACTGATTTTCATATTGAGAAAATATTTGTCACAATGTGACGTTGGACTATGGTTGATCATGATTATAAACCAAATAGATTTGTATTAAACCCAAGGATTTAATATTATAAACCCAAGGGAAAAAATATTAAACCCAGTGGATTAATATTATAAACCCAATTTATATAAACCATAAGATGAATATTATAAACCCTAAAATAAAAAATGGTTTGACCATGATTTACCATGGTTGATTTTCGTATGGAGACAATATTTTTCATAATGCGACATTGGACCATGGTTGATTCTCATATTGAGAAAATATTTGTCACAATGAAATGTTGGACCATGGTTCATCATGATTATAAGTCCAATAAATTTATATTAAACACAAGGATTTGTGTTATTAACATTATGAATAATATTATACCGTAGGGGTATGAACCCTTATATTAATAAACCCAATGGATTTATATTATAAGTCCAAGGGAATAATAAACCCAAGGGTTAAATTCCAAATCCCTAAGATATTATAAACCAAAGGGATTAAAATTAAAAACCGAAGGCATATAAACCCTAAGGAAAATATTATAAACCTTAAAATAAACATGGTTGATTGACCATGGTTGACCATGGATGACCAACAGTGTCACAATGCGACATTGGGCCATGACGCAGTCTTTGTCACAATGTGACCATGGTTGACACTGTGAAAACTAAAAACCAAAGGGATTATATACCCAATGGAATAATATTAAACCCAAGGGATTAATATTATAAACCCAAGGTATATAAACCCTAACATGAATATTATAAACCTTAAAATAAACTTGGTTCACCATAGTGAATTTTCACTTTGACATAATATTTGTCACAACGCGACGTTGGACCATGGTTGACGATGGTTGATTTTTCGTATTGAGACAATATTTGGCACATTCAAACGTTGGACCACGGTAGACCAAAAATGACCATAGTTGTCAAAATGAGACTTTGGACCAAGAGACAATCTTTTTCATAATGTGACCATGGTTATTGATGATTGTTGACCATGATTCACCATGGTTTATAACCCTAAAATAAACATGGTTGACCATGATTTACCATTGTTTATTTTCATATTGATATAATATTTGTCACAATGTGATGTTGGACCATTATTAATCATGTTTATAAACCCATGAGATTTATATTAAACCCAAGGATTTTTATTATAAACCATATGAATACTATTATACCCTAGGAATATGAATCCTTATATTAATAATCCCAAGGGATGATATTATAAACCCAAGGGAATAATAATAATAATAAACTCTAAAGAAAATATTATAAACCATAAGATAAACATGGTTTATTTACCGTGGATGACCAAGGTTGTCACAATGCAACGTTGGACCATGACACAATCTATATCACAATGTGACTATGGTTTTTAACCATGGTTGACATTGTGATAGCTAAAATCTAAAGGTATTAAAACCCAAGAGAATAATATTAAACCCAAGGAATTAATATTACAAACCTTAATATAATAAACCCTAAAATAAACATGGTTCACCATGGTTGATTTTCACATTGACATAATATTTTTCATAATACGATGTTGGACCGTGGTTGGCCATGTGTAATTTTCATATTGAGGTAATATTTTTCACAATCCAATGTTGGACCATGTTCGACAATGGATGACCATGGTTGTCACAATGTGACGTTGGACCATGAGACAATCTTTGTCACAATGTGGCCATGGTTAGCGACAATGGTTAAACATGATTGAAAATGGTTGACCATGGTTGAAAATCCTAAGATAAACATGGTTGACCATGATTTACCATGGTTGATTTTCATATTGAGACAGTCTTTGTCACAATGCAACATTGGACCATGATTGATTTTCATATTGATTTTTTTTTTTGCCACAATGTGACATTACACCATGATTGATCATGATTATAAACCCAAGAGATTTATATTATACCCAATTATTTATATTATAAACCCTATGAATGATATTATACCCTAGGAATATGAACCCTTAGATTAATAAACCAAAAGGATTGATTTTATAAACCCAAGGGAATAATAAACACAAGGGTTACATTCTAAGTCCCTAAGATATTATAAGCCCAATGGATTAATATTATAAACCCGAGTTATATAAAACCTAAGGAAAACATTATAAACCCTAAAACAAGCATGGTTGATAATGGTTAATTTTCATGTTCAGACAATATTTGTCACAATGCGACGTTGGACCATGCTTGACCATGGTTGAGTATAATTGAATTTCATATGGAGACAATTTTTGTCATAGTGTGATGTTGGACCATGGTTGATTTTAATATTTAGAAAATATTTGCAATAATGTGACATTAGGCCATAGTTGACCATGGTTGATTTCTACATTGAGACAATCCTTGTCACAATGCAATGTTTGACCATGATTGATTTTCATATTGACACAATATTTGTCACAATGTGATGTTGGACCATGGTTGATTTTCGTATTGAGACAATATTTGTCATTTTGTGACTATAGTGTCTATTTTTTTTGTTCTTTAACAATAATCAATGAGAGTGAATTGTAAGAACAAGCATGACTTGATGGCTCTTCTCGGGTTTTAAATATTCAATTGGTTTATAGATTAATGCAATAGACCCTTGGATTTAAGGTATATAGTCAACAAAGCCTTAGGAAAAACATGGGTTACACACTTCTGAAAAAATCGCTCTGCTAGGGTTTTGCGTTGCTGCTCTGCACCGTTAGGGTTCATGCAGGTTCTCTGCATTTCTGAGCTGCGGCGCCCCCTCACGAGCCTGCTCTTCCTTCCTTCGCTAGTCGGATTGCTCGCTCCATTATGAATACTGTGGCTGGGGGGGCAGGCGCGGCCCCCCCTCCTCCCATTGGTCCTTCCACGGTCCCCTTTGCAACTGCATATTCCTCTGCCATTCAAGGACCCACATCCCAGGCGGTCGATGGCTCTAATCAAGTCAACAGCAATCAGGCAGCTACAGACAAAAATGATATTCCAGTTGACAGTCCTACGGCCGCTAAAGACAACGCCTCTGACCAGCAAGTCCCCGTAACACAGCCAAAGGCGTCCTCAGCTACTTGCATTCCAAGAACCACAGAAAGGACAAAAATCGATCTTCCCAGCCATCGTATCAACGGCAAAATCCAGTTTATGAAAGATCACGCGCTGATTGGGAAGTTCCTAGGCTTCTGGCCTACTGAAAAGGCTCTGCAGGGATGGATTATCTCCAAATGGCGGCCAAAAGGACAGGTAACCTTGCAGCTAGGTCCCAAAGGATTTTTCACGGCAATCTTCAACTGCTTGGAGGACCGTACCCGCATCTTTGAAGGAGGCCCGTATTTTTTCAACTCAGCAGGCCTGTACCTCCGTGATTGGATAGAAAGATTCAATCCAGACAAAGAAGACTTCACCTGGGCACCCGTTTGGATTCGCATGTACTCTCTACCTCTGGAATACTGGGATGAGGAAACCCTAAAGGACATTGGTAATGGATTGGGAGTCTACATCAAAGCGGCAGAAGAAACAAGACTCCGAAGATGCACATCTTATGCCAGAATATGTGTACAAATGAACTTGTCAAAGGCTCTCACGGATTCGGTAAGTTTATACCATGACGATTTTGAATGGATCCAAACTTTAGACTACGAGCATATCCCTTTTCGTTGCAGGAAATGCCATGAACATGGCCATTTATTCAGGGATTGCCCCTTGAACAGCCATTCAAAACCTCCAGTCTCCGATGCCAGCAAAGATGCAGAGGGATTCACCAAGGTGTCCAGTCGAAGGAAGCATGCAAAAAAAACCCCTGTGGATCATGATCCTCCAAGCAAACCCTCCACTCATAACAGCTTTGATATCATGTCCCCTCATACTGACCAGATCGGCACTCCCTCTCAACCTGCTTCATCCGATAAACCTACCACCTCCGCCCATATCACTCCAGATACTTCTCTTCAGCCCTCCCAGCAAGTCAAGATCCCAGCCTCCATTCCCACTGATGAAATTATCCCAGATCTGGGTCCAAAAGACTCTTCAATGGATTTCGAAGCGTCCACAGCACTCATCATCCATCAACAGCAAAGTTCTACTGATCAAAATCCCCCAATCCACATGGAAGAGGAACCAGAGAGCATAGAGTTGGGGGATCTGGACATCCTTGGTTTAGAAGATGCCTGCAGATTGAAAAATTACAATACAATACGTCCCAATCAGATTGACAGCCTTGCAGTGGTCTTAACTAGAGCTCAGCAACACAAATCTCTTGGCATCCAAGCAGAAAGTCCCTGGGATGGGACAAAAATACTCAAGGACTCAAAAAAAAGAGGGCGCAGAACGGATTTACAAAGAACCATCATACTAGGAGAAATGCTTGTGGAATCTGGAAGATTCCCCAAGCTGACAAAATTCTACAAAACCCTCCCCCATGGTTCCTCATGAAGCTCATCTCTTGGAATGTGCGAGGGCTTAATAGTCCTGCAAAACATAGATACCTCAAAAACATGATACAGCAAGACAAGCCTACTCTGGTTTTTCTTCAAGAAACAAAATGCAACAGCACTGTTTTGGAAAGAATTTTAAATAAGTTCTGGTCAGGATGTCGCTCCGTCTCCGTGGATGCGTCCGGCGCTTCAGGCGGACTAGCCATCATATGGAATCCCCAAGTCCTTGACCTTGGAGACTTTCATGCTTCCCATTATGTCATTCAGTCCACTTTCCACCTCATAGGGACGAATATCCACGGGCATCTCTCCAATGTCTATTTCCCACAGGATATTCAAAATAAATTAGATATTCTTGAATCTCTTACGGGTCTCAACTCCGGAAGACGTTTCCCTCTATGTATTTGTGGCGGCGACTTCAACATTATTACAGCTTTGGAGGAAAAGAAAGGAGGAAGAACGAGATTGGAGAACGATAGCGTCAGTTTCAAAGACTTCATACACAAGAATCAGCTAATGGACCTGCGCACGTCCAATGGTATGTTCACTTGGACCAACAAAAGGAGAGGACCACAGCACATCGCCTCCAGGTTGGACAGGTTCCTTCTATCGGACAACGCCATCCACCTGGGAGGGGATTTCACTGCTTCAATTTTGCCCCTAGCAGGCTCAGACCATTGGCCAATAATGTTGCATTGGACGCGCCCAGGCAACAAATGCAACAGACCTTTTCGCTTTGAAGAATTCTGGTTTTCACACCCCAACTTCAAAGATGTGGTCAAAGATGCCTGGCACTCTTTTCACCCTCCAGAAGGGGCTAAGATGTACAAATTCCAACAAAAATTAAAACATCTCAAACAGGCTCTCAAATCTTGGAACCAAACTCACTTTGGCAACATCTTTGATCACCAGAAAGAGTTGGAGCTGCAAATGAAGTCCCTACAACAGAGCATTATCTCAGAAGGCAGGACGGACGATTTAGCTCATCAGGAACAGGACCTCCTCACCAAGCTTGAAGCCAGGCGACATCAGGAGGAAATACTATGGCGTCAAAAATCTAGGATAAAATGGCTCAAGGAAGGAGAAAAGAATACCAAATTCTTCCACAGATCCACAGTGAAAAGACGCATGCACAATAATATTTCGTTCATCAACAATCAGCAAGGGGAGCGCTTGGAACAGCATGAAGATATGGAAAAGGAATTAAAAAGGCACTTTCAGGACATTCTAAAAGAACCCCCGAATTGCAGAAACCAAGCAATTCGCTCCATTACGCAGCATATTCCGAAACTCATTACTGATGATCACAATAGCAAACTTCTTCAGCCAGTTTCTATGCAGGAAGTTGAAGAAGCCATGTTGCAATTGAAAGACGGCAAAGCCCCAGGCCCGAACGGCTTCACGGCTAATTTCTTTCATGGTTTTTGGGCAATGCTTAGAACAGAGGTATGGGAGCTTGTCGAGGAATCACGTTCGATGCATTGGCTACTCCCTTCTCTGAACACGACCTTCATTGCACTTGTCCCTAAAAAGGAGGAATCCAGCACCCCTGACAGTTTTAGGCCTATTGCGCTCTGCAACGTCATTTACAAGCTAATATCAAAAGTTATGGCCAACAGATTGAAACCGCTTCTCCCTCTTTTGATCTCACCGGAGCAAACTGGCTATGTTGAAGGTCGCCAAATCATGGATGGTATCATCCTCTCGCACGAAGTGATACACTCACTCAAAATTCTCAAAAAACCAGGTATGATCTTAAAGCTTGATCTTTCAAAGGCTTTCGATAAATTAAGTTGGTCCTACATTAATCAAATGTTACTGGCATTTGGTTTTCATGCCACCTAGACCCGCTGGCTTATGAATCTTATTACCTCTCCAAGCTTCTCCATCCTTCTCAATGGATCTCCTTCTTCCACCTTTCGCCCCTCCCGTGGCCTTCGTCAAGGAGATCCCCTCTCCCCCTTCCTTTTTGTTCTCATGGCCGAAGGCCTTAGCCGTCTCCTTCATGCTGCAGTCTCCTCGCATTCCCTCAAGGGCTTATCACTTCATAACCAGCCTCCCCTCTCCCATCAACAATTTGTTGATGATAATATGTTGTTTGGACACCCGTCAGTCCAAGAGGCCACAGCTTTTAAATCTTTGCTCAACATTTTTTCTTCAGCCTCGGGAACTACTGTCAATGAGGCTAAATCCCAGCTCTTCTTTTTCCATACTCCTATTCTCTGTCAGCGCAACATTGCCAAAATTTTGGGCTTCCCTATAGCTAATCTCCCCTCAAAATATCTTGGAGCCCCCCTGGTAGGCTCGGCCATCAAACATGCAACCTGGCGCACCCTGCTCGACAAATTAGACTCCAGGCTCTCCTCTTGGACCTATAGGTCGTTAAACATGGCCAGCAGAATTATACTCATCAAATCTGTCCTCCAAGCTTTGCCTATATATTTATTCTCCATACTGGCAGCACCCAAATGGGTTTTGAAGAAAATTCGAACTCTTCAAAGAAATTTCTTATGGGGTTCTTCAGGGCTCAACAAAAAGTGGGCATTGGTCAAATGGACAGATGTTTGCCTACCCAAGTATGCTGGAGGGATTGGATTGCGGGATCCCCTACACAGTAACAACACAATGGGAGCCCGTATTTGGTGGAAATGGGTTTCTAACCCTCATACTCCCTGGGCTCGCCTCTGGCAGGCCAAATATGCTTCAGGCAGTTCACTTGAAGCACTTATTCGGTTTAGCTCGACTGTCACAGGTTCTTTAATTTGGAATGCAGCTAGACACCACAGTGCTTTTATACAAGAGCACAGTTTTTGGGAAATCCATTCAGGCACCTTGGCAAAATTTTGGGATGACTCCTGGCAGCAATCACCCAAACTTGCTTCCCTCTTTCATAAACCGAAGTGGCAGGCCTCTATGAAAGATAATGATCAAACTTTGGTTCATCAATTCTGGCAACAAAACTCTTCACATGGATATCAAAACTGGAGACCTGCCAATACATGGCAGGAAAACTGGCAGGAGGAGACGTTTGAAGAGATAGAACAGGAACTCAACCTCAGGAAAATCAAAGCTTCAGAGCTACAGGATAAATTGCGCTGGGGTCACACCCCCAAAGGTATGTTCACGACGAAGGAGGCTTATCAACTTCTCTGTCTTCCTAAGGAAATCGCCAAGGACCAGCTTTGGGATCACATTTGGCAGCCAGGAATATGGTCCAAAGTTTCGACCTTCCTTTGGCTCTTAAGCAAAAAGAGAATTCTCACATGGGAAAATCTCCAAAAACGCGGCTTCATAGGACCATCAAGGTGCCCAAACTGCAAGTCACAAGCAGAGACAACAACTCATCTCATGGATCAATGTCCACTAGCAGATCAACTTTGGAAAAGAACAGCTCTCTGCAATCGTAGAACAGGTAGAAGAAACGGAGATATAGTAAACACAATCCGAAATTGGCCCAAGCACCCGTTTCAAAGTAATTTTCTCAATTCTCTCTGGCTTCTCCTACCAGGATTTATTTACTGGATCCTTTGGAAAGAGCGCAACAACAGGATCTTCAAGGATCAAAGCAGATCGCTTGATGGCCTTTGGACTCTCCTAAAACAATCTATTCAAGAAACCTTGGCTCTCAGATCTTGGCAGGATTCGGATATGCCGGCTTCCCCTCAGGAACGCCTCATCTTGAGGAACTGGAATCTCATTTTACCGCCTCCATTTCGGGACATAGCCTCCTCTGCTTCCCAGCGGGATTCTCCCCTGTTCTGGACTCCCCCGGATACGCATCCTTACAAACTAAACTTTGATGGCGCTGCCAAAGGCAACCCAGGTCCTGCTAGGTTTGGAGGCATTTTTCGCGATGCTACGGGCACCGCTCAACACATCTATCATGGCTCTATGGGTAATGACACCAATAATTCTGCAGAACTGGAAGGTATGTGGCAAGGCTTGTGTATCGCATCTCAAGAAAATTTTCTCCCTCTTGAGATCGAAGGGGATTCCAAAATTCTCATTGATGCCGCGATACGAATCCAATCTGGTACGTCCGCTGCCAAGATTGCCTCCAGTTGGCGGCTTCTAAGCAGGTTGGAGAAAATGGAAGGATGGCTCAGAATCCCCCGAAGCATCATCTTCAGGCATGTTCGTCGAACTGCTAACAAGGTTGCTGACAGACTTGCGAATCAAGGAGCGGCTCAGAATCTACCATTCTTCTCTGGCCCTCTCAGTAGTTCGAATGATGCACAACTTCAACATGATTGCAATCTCTTGGTGCATAAAGACCTCTCACTCCCGGATGCGGGTGGATGCAAGGTTTAATGCTGCACAGGGGGCCATGTGGGTTGGTGCGTGGCTTACCACCACCGCCACCCATCTTCGCATGATCCAGGCCTTTATTGCTGCAGTCAGGCCATTCAATGCCTATACTTGGGAGCTCTCTCCCCGAAACCGGCGTATTCATTCGACCGCGATGGAGAATTCTGGACATTCTGTGTTGATTTCTCCCCTCAACGTTTGTTGTCGTCCTGCTGCGGTTGAGCGCTGCTATCGCACCAGCAATGGCAAGCGATGTGTGTTAAACTGTTGCGTGGAGCTTCTGCCCGGCATTCACTTTACCAATTGTGCCTCCTGCACATTTCAGCGTCCGTCAGTCTCTGAGTTTGCTTGCCCACCTGCACATCCCGCCCCCATTATTCTTGCTGCTCATCACACTATGCCGCGCCTCCGCCCAAGAATGCCCTGCAGGAGAGGGGGGGTCCAGGGGCTCACCATTAATCGTTCCTCCCCCTCTAATTCTGATTCCTCGTCCTATTCATCTGAGTTCGGTCCTGTTCGGCTTCCAGCTCCGCGCAGAGGGCGTGGGAGGGGACGGAATCGCTTCAATTCTGCGGGGCATTTCCGTCTGTCCTCCAGGGCTAATTCACATCACGCCCGTTTCCATTTCCCCTGCAGCATTGATAACACTTCCCTCCTCGCCACTGTGACCATAGACCTTCGTGCAGCTCCCACTGTTCCAGTTTCTTCGGCTCAAGCTCGTGCCACCACTGTTGTTGTTCGGGAGCCTCTCATGGAGACAACGCATAGCATGCCCCAGGCAGAAATTGGGAAGCCGGCTTCCTCGAGCATTGACGCCAATCTGGGCGCTTCGGCTGGTCCTTCGGCTTCCACAGTAGGCGATCCTGAACGCAATTGCGGTCCCCCTTCTGATGATGAGGACCCGTACAAATATGCCTGCCTCATTGTCGAGGAAGACCCTTCCTCTGCTCAGTAAGCTGGTCTCATCCGGGTGCGACGGAGTTTTGGTCTTCATCGGCTTTCAGGTGCTTTTCCTCAGTCTCATGTTCATGACAAATTATGCTACTGTTCTCTTGGTTTCAGTCCTGTTTAATGGTCGGTCTCCCCTACGTGGGAGTTACACTCAGGTTTTTGTTCAGTATCTTGCTCTCCTCACTGGTTCAAGAATGGTCCGTTTTGCTTTTGGTATGGCTAGAAATTGTAAACATTTAGCCACTCTGGTCAACTCCACAGGAGTTTTTTTGTCTAAGTATGTTCATGCTACGATGTCAGTTACAAGTTTAAGTCACTTGATAGGAACAGACAGTCTTGCAGCTCCTCGACGCTTTCATGGTCTCTCTCATAAATGTAATGTTGACAAATTACCTACTGGTAAAGCTAGGATGCCTCAGTTCTGGGCTGGAAATCATGAGGCCATGGCCTCCTTGTAACACTATTTTTGTACCAATATCAATATAGAAGTAGCCATATTCAGAAGAAAAAAAAGGTATATAGTCAACAAGATTCAAAACATCGCTAACAATGTCCTGACTATGAGTGAAAATGTTTCGAGAAGATTTTTAAAAAAATATATGGATCACAAAAGTTTACACTCTCAAATATGAATGATTATGTTTAATGACTATATGACTATGGTTGACAATGGTTTTAATATGGTTGACTATGGTTCATCATGATTGACTATGGTTGAACATGGTTTGCATATGAATCACCATCATTTGACCAAGGTTTTTAATATTGTAAATCATAGTTAAATATGATTGAATATAGATGACCACGGTTTGAATATGGTTTGACTGTGCTTGACCATATTTTGACTATGATGTCTCTATAGTTCACCATGATTTCATTACGGTTACCTTTAAAATGGTGGTTGTTGATGCTCAACCATGGTTTGACTATCGCCAATCGTGACCATTTACTATAGGCGTCCATGTTCAACAATAGTCATCCACCATAGTTCAATATAGTTCACTATGTTCACAATGGGTCACCTATTGATAGGCCATGAAGTTTGTGGTAACTATGGTACACCGTGCCAATCATGTTGACTATGGTTGACTATGATGTCCATGATACCTATAGTTGACCATGTCAACAATATTCAACCATAATTAACATGTTTTAATGGATAGATTAATTTTTAGGTAAGACAATATAAATGCGTGGAATAATATATAATTAGTGTACCATTGATATTATATTAATATTTTATTAAGGTTATTTAAATGTTTTAATATTTTATTTTTTTTACGTTTGTTGATATTATATTGATTCCATAATTAAATATTAATGATATATTATACACTAATATTCATATACTAATTGTGTATTAACTAATTATTGTATCAATAAACTAAATTAATGATAAAGTTAATATATTAATGTATTATTTAATATTTAAAATACTAAAATATTAGTATTATTATTTTAGTATTACAATAAAATATTTAAAATAACATTATTTTGGTAAATTATTATGATTGAATGTTATTAATAATACATTAAAAAATTAAAAAATTATTAATTATTAATTAATTAATTTATAATAATTAATTAATTAATTATTATAATTATAATTATTATATAATATTGTATTCATTCATATTAATTTATATATAATATAAAATTATATATATAGAAAATTTAAATAAATTTTAAATTTTAGAAAACTTTTTATTTAAATTTTAACTCGCTTTTAATTATTTCTACCAAGAATATTGCTCACATGTGTATATATTATATATTTTGGATATATGCATTAATTGAAATTAAAATTAATTTTTCAAAATTTTATATATACAAAATTGAAAAACAATGTAATTTAAAAGTGACGTTTGAAAGGAGATAAATATACACAAAGAAATATTCTGTTGTTTAAATTAGATATCTTATTAATGAAATATTATGAATTAAGAAACCATCTCTAATATTGAACTTCTCCAAGCATCTCAGAAATTGTTGCGGGTATCGTGACCAATGTAATCAACTATAGGTATCACTCACTAATGTAATCAACAATAACCAAAACAGTGTGAAAACTAACAAAAAGACATTGTGGATTCAATTTTGTGTGAACAAAAATTTTGTAAATACATTATGAGTATTAATATATCAATATCAATATCAATATACACATAGTTATACATTTGGATAGGCTATTACAAGACAATCAATTTATTGACTAATTACATTTAAAAAATAGATTATTATATTAATATAGATAAAAGTTAAACATGAAAGTGAAAATAAATGAATTAAAATTAAAGAAAAACCATTCTTAAAAAGTAACAATTTTCACAAATTCATCAAAATATATTCAAGTGCAGCCAATTTCTTGTCTTGCAACACCATTATTAAATAGTATTTCTTCTTACATGAAGTTAGCCTAAATTTTCGAATATATTTAGCTTTATTTTTATGTGAAACTATACATGATATACTTGAAAAGAGAATCCAAATCTTGGATACATGATTGGGGAAGTAGATAGAGTTTTTTATTTATTTATTAAAAAGGCTTTTATATCCATCATATCAACTTTTGCTGAATTTGATATATATAATTTAAAATTACATAAGGTTATATTCAATTATGTAAAAAAATTTACTAATGTGGAACTAAATAATGTGTAATTTTAATAGAAATATTGATTTTATGAAATAATTACAATTATATTTATTTATTTCAAAGTCACGATTCTCAATGTTGATTAGATCATGGAAAATATAATAAATAGATTTAATCTCAGATTTATGCGTTATTATTGGGAATGAGATATATTGCAACACCGAGCTCATATGAAATGGAACAAATCAGGTTTTGAAAATTTATGGATATTGTTGTGATTCCAATACTGACCTATTATTTTAATTTTTATATTAATATAAAGGTAATTTTGATTTACATTATTTCCAGTTAGACACCTCAAAAATATATCAATTACTATTAATAATTACCCAACATTTGATTTTAGTTTCAGTCTTACGAACATATATACATTTATGAACATATATACATTTATGAAACAATATGGATATCCACAACCTATACAGTTTTAAAAAAAACAGGACCAACAATTTTCTTTGTTGTGTACTCTAGTCAGGAAACATAGTTTTTACCCCGGTGTACCACTTTAAATTCCGGTAACGAAATATATTTTTCCCATTTCATTCGTAATGGAATGGTTTTTCCATTTGACGTTTTGCTTCGGTGACACCAGTTCATATGATATGATAGCTTAATTGAACATGTATATTAAAAGCACAAAAAATAATCCTTTATTAGAAAACTTATTTATCAAACTAAAGAAGAATCCCTTAATTTAAAAATAATCCTTTATTAGAAAAATTATTTATCAAACTAAAGAATAATCCCTTAAGTTAATATTATTCAAAACTTGATGGCGAAAAATTGAAGGCCGAATAACTGGTCTCGTCCCAACTTGAACCCCAATTCTCGCCATTCCACCTGTACCACCATCCCCTTAGCCGTAAACATCGTGGAATATCGCGAAAGCTACTCCTCCATCATCCCGAAACAAATCTAGTGGATTGCTGGACTGAAAGATGAAATCTTCCTTTTGCAAATTCTCTGCAAACATGAGGGCCTAGCCATTGTCGTCACAGCAGGCATGCTCTAATCGTCCATTCTTAAACTGTGAAAGATGAAAAAAAAAATGATTTCTCAGAAAAGATATATAATGGAGACACTTCCATTTGGAGCTGAAAGATAGAAGCCATTCAATGATTTTATAGTTGATGCATAATTAAGCACAAGTTTTGATATGGGAAGTTGAGCAAAGATAAGAAGATAAGATTTGCGGTATTGTTAATTTTGTTGATATTTCATGGCTTTCTTCTGTAAATCGGTTCTGGGCGAAAATGCAGCGACTCGAACTGTGCTCACTGCTGGAGAAAGTGGAAGGCGGGAGCTACCTTCGGCAACGCGGAAAACTATGGTTTCCACGGATTCGAAGCTGAAAATATCAGCTGCATTAGGTCATGTGACGACGAAACCTGCTTTTTAAGAAGTGGAAGTGGACCAACGAAAAACGCCAGCCACCCCTGAAACCTCCCAACATTCACATAGAAATCAGGAGAGAAACCACCCAAAAACACCAAATCGAAACCCAACTAGCAGTCTGTGGTGCAAGTATGGGGAGAAAACTAAAAATAAACCAGCATTATAAAAAATTATATCAGCAGTTTGGAAATTCTAGACTTCAAAGAAGGCATAACGGACACACATTTGTCCGGCTGATAAATCAAATTGGCTAGTTCTAAAAGCGTTAGACACAATTTTCTGAAATTTAATTTTCACAAAAAAATTTGATACATAATTTATAAATCACACAAACCAAATTCCTAACATTCATAAATACGAAAATTTTTCCAACCTTTATATCAACTAGTCATGCGATTACTTTCTATTATCGTAATACTGTAGCCAAGTTTCATCACAACATAAGTGAACTATCTCCTCTTTTAACTGCCATGCCTTCCAAAAGAGCGATTCTCCTTCACTCTCAGTAAATCTTTTCGAAGTCCCTAATCCTCAGAGGTCTTTGTTGCATCTTGACAGAATTTCCAAAACCTTTCCAATGTGCACAGAGGCTCGTGCCTACACCTTCCTTCTCCCAAAAATCATTTTTATAGGATCCCACTCAAATTAATTTTTTTATTATTATTAAAAAAAAAATTAATATAACATATTAATTTTATATTAAGAATAGAATGAATTACATATATTCTTCTTATTATTTTTATAGGAAGTAAATGAATCTTGTCACTTTTAATTACTTTTTTCTTTAAATCCCAGAAAATTAGCTTAATTGATCAAATCTTGTGTTCAATTCTCTCTACACCTTTAGGCTCAAGCTCTATGGTTGAGCATACACACATGCTTTATTTCTATATATACTTAATATATGGACATTTAAATAGTTTAAATTAGTTAATATGGACATTACTGGAGGTTGAGTATGTAAGGAATGACATCATTAAAGTGGGGTTGAATCTCCATGGTTAATAATAACCATTAAAGTGGGGTTGAATATCCATAGTTAAGAATCACCATTAAAGTGGGGTTGAATCTCCATGGTTAAGAATCACCATTAAAGTGGGGTTGAATCTCCATGGTTAAGAATATTGTTACATATATTTTAGATGAATATATATTTAACTTATATTAATTCTTTTATAAACAATAATAATTTAATATAAAATTATAATTCACTTAATTTTAATGAAATTTTTTAATTTTAATAATGTGATATGTTGTACTAGTTTAATTATTCTTTTATAATTTTTTTAGTTTTGATAGTATGAAATGTATCATAATACCTATTAGCTAGTTAAAAAAATATAAAATAACCATACACATTTAAACTATGAATATCAAGATAAAGTCATTAATAGTAAGGAAAATATATTTTCTTCAATAAAATAAAAAAATAACAATTTAAATTAACATGATAAAAAAATAATAATTAAAAAAGTTCGATACAATTTATGTTATTTAACAATTTAAAAGAAAAATTAAAAGATATTTTTATCTTTATATAAATTATTAAATTATTTAATTAAAAAAATTTATGGACAAATTTAACATCATAACGGTGATAAGAAAAAATTGTTTCACAATCCTCTTCTAATTTTTTTATTTTAATTTAAAAAAAATCATGAAATAACCACATACATTAAAAGGATGAATACCAATTAAAGCGATGTCATTGATGATAAAGAAAATATAATTATATTTTTAAATAAAAATAAAAATATATAATATAAAACAAAAATTTGCATTAATAATTTACATTAAATGGTTTGAAATGCATTCTCAAATAAATTTTGATGTGAATTTCTCCAAAAAAATTCTTAGCAATCAAGATATGGATCACAAAAGCCTAAATTCTCATAATAAATAATAATTGAATTGATAATTAAAATAAATGATACCATATGTATTATTTAATATTTATATAATAAAATAATATTTACAAAGTATTTTATTTTTATATAAATCATATTAAATTATTTAATTAACACTATTTATGAACATAAACTTGAAATCAGAGTGGTAATTAGAAAAATAAGAAATCAGAGTGGTAATTAGAAAATAATTATTTAAGTATCTACTTTATTAAAAAATAGTTTGATTATCCTCTTTTATTTATAATTAATTGTATAAAAAAAATTAAAATTAGTGATTGGTGTTACTCTTTGGCAATGTCAATATTTTTTACAATGTCAGCAAGATCCATGGGATAAATTAATGCGTTTGCATTTTAAAAGAGAATTCAATAATTATTTAATATTATAAAATATCAAAGGATTGTTTAATGATTTTGGTACTTCACCATGTATTTAAGTTTTTGATTATATAGGAGAAATTTCTTTAAATGGTTAGAAATTTGTATATCATATTATTTTACTCAATTTTTTAAAATTTTTCAATTTTTGTATAGCACTGAATTGAGGTTTATTCAAACTTCGTTAAAATAAATAAAGGATCATATTTTTAGAAAAAAATTGAGATAAAATATTGACATTTATCATGTCTGGAGCAACTATCAAAGATATATAGTTTTCTCGAGATTAGACCACAATATTTCTAAGGACTAAACCTCCCCACCAAGCTATTCGACTACATCCTCTATACAAAAAGAAAATATTAACTTATAAATATTTTAACACATTCTTATAACTTTGAAAGAGTTTGATATAGTCACAATCCCCCTTGAAAGACGTCTTTGTTCCCCCAACCCCCAGGGAGAAAGGAGTGAAATGCTAAGCCAAAATTCAACATTATGTGGGCCATATATTTATTTTGTTTTGAAGATATCGATTCCTATGATCATATAAAACATGATTACTATAAACTTAAACTTTCGTAAAGTAGAAAGAAAAGTGAATTAGTTAAATAAAGTTATGGTCGAATAGTCACTAAAGATAAATTAGTGGAATAGGCAATCTGAATAATATAATATTACTTTTACTTGACAAAGTTTTGTTTTTGTTTTTGTTTTACCTAATGAAATCCAAATTAAATTAATTTTAATATAAAATTAAAATATATTTAAATAAATAAATAAACAAATAAACCATGAGACGTTTTTTCCACATATTTCAAATCTGAAATAAACTAAATTTTTAGTATCAGATCCGATCCAAATACATTAAAATACTCAAATATATGATATTTCAATGATATTTGATATTGGCCCTTTTTAGTGTCATATATATATATATATATATATATATATATATATATATATATATATATATATATATATATATATGCTATTTTTATTTCAATCCATTTTTATGAAATTTAATTCTGATTATTTTAAAGTTCGATAAACATCTTAGAATTTTACACAATATTAAACATTATGTTATGTAGGTATATTACTTTTAAACTAGCACAATTATACTAATAAATGTGGTTGGTATACGCCGACCATATTTAATTAATTAAATGTGATTGATATAGGAAAAAGCCTTTATTTGTATCTACCCAACAAGCAATTAATACAAATATATTAAAAAAACAATATTATAGAAAAAACTTATAAATATAATAATAATAATAATAATAAATAAATATTATTAATAAATTATTAATAATAGTAATAAATAAATATTTATTTATTTAGTAATAAAAAATATAATTAATAATTATTATTATAATTACTAAGTTATGAATTATTATATTTTAATTAATAATTAATTATTATGACGATTAATTAAGTAATTATTAATTAATATTATTTAATTAATAATTATTATTATTATTATAATGATTAATTAACTAATTAGTATTTATTATTAATAATAATAACTAATTAATTAATTATAATAAATATTTATAATAATTAAATAATTAATAAAAATAATTAATTATTAATAATATTTAATAATTTATTATTATTATTAGCTAATTATTATTATTATTATTATTTATTTATTATTTATTAATAAATAATTTTTATTTATTAATTAATTTTTATTTAATAGCAATAAATATTTAATAATAATAATAATAATTAATTAAATAATAATAAATTATTTAAAAACTAATAATAATAAATTATAAAAAACCAATAATAATAATTTACGTAATAATAAATAATGAATATTATGAACCCTATAATGTCGAGATAATTTTTGCCACAATGCTACATTGGACCATGGTTGATCATAGTTGATTTTCATATTGAGACAATCTTTGTTACAATGTGAAATTGGACCATGGTTGACAATGGTTGACCATGATTGATTTTCATATTGAGAAAACCCTATTATAAACTTAAGGAATATAAACCCTAAGATGAATATTATAAACCCTAAAATAAACATGGTTGACCACAGATGATTTTCATATTGACACAATCTTTGTCACAATGTGACGTTTGACTATAGTTGACCATGAATGATTTTCATATTGAGACAACCTTTAGCACAATGCAACGTTGGAAAATGGTTGACCATGGTCGACCATGGTTGATTTTCATATTCACACAATCTTTATCACAATGTGACATTAGACCATGGTTGATTTTCATATTCACACAATCTTTATCACAATGTGACATTAGACCATGGTTGACCATGGATGACGATGGTTGTCTCAATTTGATGTTGGACCATGAGACAATCTTTGTCACAATGTGACCATAAAAATTATAATAAACATGGTTGACCATGGTTTACCATGGTTGATTTCCATATTGAGACAACCTTTCTTATAATGTGGCATTGGACCATGGTTGTCACAACGTGATGTTGGACCAATGAATTGGTAAATCCAAGGGATTTGAACAATTTGATTAATAAACCCAAAAGATTGATAATATAAATTCAAGGAATTAATTCTAAAATCCCAAGGTATTATAAACCTAAGGGATTAATATTATAAACCCAAGGGTTTAATATTAAAAACCCAAGGCATTAAGTTTGAGAACCCAAGAGATTAATAATATAAACACTTGGGATTAATATTATAAAAGTGAGGGATTATTAATATTATAAACTCAAGGGATTAATAAACCCAAGGAATTTATATTATAAACCTAATGGATTATAAACCTAAGGGATTTATATTAAACCCTAGGATTAATATTATAAACCCTATCAACAATAGTATACCCTAGGAATATGCACCCTTAGATCAATAAACCCAAGGGATTGATAATATAAACCCCAAGCACTTTTTTTTGTAAGCTGGGTATGGCTACATCTTCATCATCATGTCCAATACATATCACCCCGATCGGGGTGCAGAATTGAACTGATGACTTCACATCAAGGAGTGCCTTAATAGAGCACCTAACCATTGTCTATCCAAGACCCCGTGGACTAAACCCAAAGCAATATTAAACCCAAAGAATTAATAACAAAAAACCAAGGGAATAATATTAAACCCAAGCGATTAATATTATAAATTTATGGTATATAAACCCTAAGATAAATATTATAAACCCTTAAACAAACATGGTTGACCATGGTTTATTTTCAGATAAAATATTTGTTACAATGCGACGTTGGGCCATAACTTAATTTCATATTGAGAAAATATTTGTCACAATGTGACGTTGGACCATGGTTGATCATGATTATAAACCAAAGAGATTTGTATTAAGCCCAAGGATTTAATATTATAAACACAAGGGATTAATATTATAAACTCAATTTATATAAACTATAAGATGAATATTATAAGCCCTAAAATAAAAATGGTTGACCATGGTTGATTTTCACATTGATGCAATATTTGTCACAATGCGACATTATAGCATGGTTGACTGTGTTTGATTTTCATACTGAGGCAATATTTGGCAGAATCCAACGTTGGATCATGGTCGACTATGGATGACCATGGTTGCCACAATGTGACGTTGGACCAAGAGACAATCTTTATCACAACTTGAACTTGGTTATCGACAATGGTTGACCATGGTTGATAACCCTAAAAGAAACATGTTGACCATGATTTACCATGGTTGATTTTCATATTGAGACAATTTTTTTTACAATGCGACGTTGGACCATGGTTGATTCTCATAATGAGAAAATATTTGTCATAATGGGATGTTGGACCATGGTTGATCATGATTATAAATCCAAGATATTATATTAAACCCAAGGATTTATATTATTAACCCTATGAATAATATTATATTGTAGGAATATTAACCCTTAGATTAATAAACCCAAGGGTTAAATTATAAATCCCTAAGATATTATAAACCCAAGGGGTTAATTTGTAAATCAAAAGTATATAAACCCTAAGGGAAATGTTATAACCCTTAAAATAAACATGGTTGATTGACCATGGATGTCCAAGGGTGTCACAATGTGACGTTGGAGCATGAAACAAACTTTGTCACAATGTGACCATGGTTGACATTAGGAAAACTAAAAACCAATGGGATTATAAACCCAAGGGAATAATATTAAACCTAAGCGATTAATATTATAAACCCAAGGGAATAATATTAAACCCAAGAGATTAATATTATAAACCCAAGATATATAAACCCTAGCATAAATATTATAAACCTTAAAATAAACTTGGTTCACCATTGTTGATTTTCACATTGACACAATATTTGCCACAATTCGACGTTGGACCATGGTTGACAATGGTTTATTATTGAGGCAATATTTGGTACAATCCAACATTGGACCTATAGACCACAAATGACCATAGTTGTCACAATGAGATGTTGGACCAAGAGACAATATTTGTCACAATGTGACCATGGTTAATAACGATGGTTGACCATGATTGACAATGTTTTATAACCCTAAAATAAACATGGTTGACCATGATTTACCATGGTTGATTTTCATATTGAGACAATATTTATCACAATTTGACATTGGAACATGATTGATTTCCATATTGAGAAAATATTTGTTAGAATGTGACATTGGACCATGATTGATCAAGATTATAAACCCATGAGATTTATATCAAACCCAAGGATTTACATTATAAATCCTATGAATACTATTATACCCTAGGAATATTAACCCTTAGATGAATAAACCCAAGGGATTGATATTATAAAGCCAAGGGAATAATAAACCCTAAATAAAATATTATAAACCCTAAAATAAACATGGTTTATTGACCACGGATGACCAAGGTTGTCACAATGCAACGTTGGACCATGACACAATCTTTGTCATAGTGCGACCATGGTTTTAAACCATGGTTGACATTGTGACAACTAAAAACTGAAGGGATTATAAACCCAAGGGATTAATATTATAAACCCAAGAGATTAATATTATATACCCAAGGTATATAAACCCTAAGATAATAAACCCTAAAACAAACATGGTTCACCATGGTTGATTTCACATTGACACAATCTTAGTCACAATGCAATGTTGGATCGTGGTTGACCTTGGTTAATTTTCATATTGAGGTAATATTTTTCACAATCCAACGTTGGACCACGTTCGACAATGGATGACCATGGTTGTCACAATGTAACGTTGCACTAAGAGACAATCTTTGTCACAATGTAACCATGGTTATTGACGATGGTTGACAATGGTTGAGCATGGTTGATAACCCTAATATAAACATGGTTGACCATGATATACCATGGTTTATTTTCATATTGAGATAGTATTTGTCACAATGCGACATTGGACCATGGTTGATTTTCATATTAAGAATTTTTTTGTCACAATGTGACGTTGCACCATGGTTGATAATGATTATAAACCCAAGAGATTTATAAACCCAAGGATTTATATTATAAACCACATGAATAATATTATACTATATGAATACGAACTCTTAGATTAATAAACCCAAGGGATTGATATTATAAACCCAGTGGAATAATAAACTCAAGGGTTACATTCTAAATCCCTAAGATATAATAAGCCCGAGGGATTAATATTATAAACTCGAGGTATATAAAACCTAGGGAAAATTTTATAAACCCTAAAACAAACATGGTTGACAATGGTTGATTTCACATTTAGACAATCTTTGTCAAAATGTGGCGTTGGACGATGCTTGACCATGGTTGAGTATGATTGACTTTCATATGGAGACAATATTTGTCACAGTGTGATGTTGGACCATGGTTTATTTTCATATTCAGAAAATCTTTCTCACAATGTGACATTATGCCATGGTTGATTTCCATATTGAGACAATCCTTGTCACAATGCAATGTTTGACCATTATTGATTTTCATATCGATGTTATGTTTGTCACAATGCGATGTTGGACCATGGTTGATTATATTCAATTATGTAAAAAAAAATATTACTCAATTTGGAACTAAATAAAGTAGAATTTTAATGTAAATGTTGATTTTATGAAATGATTACGATTGTATTTATTTATTCCAAAGCCACGATGCTCAATGTTGATTACAATTAGTAGTTCACATCACTGGCAATATAATAAATAGATTTAATCTTGGATTTATGTGTTATTACTGGGAATGAGATATATTGCAACACCAAGCTCACATGAAATGGGACAAATCAGGTTTCGAAAAATTATTCATATTGTTGTGATTAGAGTAGAAACCTGTTATTTTGATTTTTATATTAATAAAAGGGTAGTTTTGCTTTAGTAACGGGAAGTCGACCAATTGAGTTAACCCTGTAGGTTATGTAAGTAGTCATAACATCAAAAAATATTTTTCCCAAAAAAATTCATTGATCACTTTAATCCAAAATCCAATAACTTTTTTTATGATTTTTCTAACAGAGAATATTATATAGAAAATTTTCCCATGATGTTGAGATGGGTGTTTTGCAACTTTTCTACTTGATGAAGCAAGTAAATTTCTATTATGAAATGTAACAATACATATGGATGTATCATAATTTACATCGTTAAAAATTTTGAGGCCAAAAATTTTTAACATCAAAAAAAAAATTGAGGAAGTATTTGTTTTTTTAGGGATTTAATTTGTCTAGATATATGATAGAGATGGAGTTAAGAAAGATTTAAACTAACTCATTATGTATGTGTACATACATCATACTTCAAGTTCATGTTGAAAACATATGGAATTATATATCTCTCATGTTAAGAGACACATTATTGAAATATTTCAACTAAAATTCATTTTAATTTTAAATTTATCATAAATCTGGATAAGGCAAATCTTTTAAAATGAAAACATTTTCTAAAATTTTAACTTTATCATAAGTCTAGATAAACCAAATCCTTTAAAATGAAAACATTCATAATAATAATAATAATAATAATAATAATAATAGAAAATAAAAATAAATACATGTAATGAATCCAAAATTAAATAAATCTATAGATAGTATAGATAAATCTATGGCTATATAAGTATAGATATATCATTCGATCATACAAAACATTGATGGCTATAAACTTCAACTTCCATTAAGTAAAAAGAAAAATAGTCATTTATTAGAACTAAATCTTAAATATCCCTTAAACTTGGCCGTGGAGGCAACGAATTTGTACCTTTCAGAATTTTGCGAGCCTGGAGGAGGCCGCCGCTAATTTTTGCGATTGGTCAGCCGAAGAGATGTCTCCAAGGTGGCCAATCGTAGAACAGTCCTACCAAAGAAGCAACTGGCGGTCACGTCGCCCTATAACGTTCAGCCATATGGCGACCAAAGAATTGTATAATGGCAATCGAAAATCGTATACAGCTGAGAAGTCGCTCCGCCATGTGGCGAACGAACAAACAATTGCAAGCCAGATATTTTCACGTATGAATGGAAGCCAGATATTTTCACGTAGTTTTCCTGCAAGAGAACGATATTATATAGAGGAAGTTGACCAAAGATAAGACTATCCACTCAATAAAGTTGAGCAGCAAAAAAACAGGAAGAATATTGCCACTTCTGGAGCATGGCAATATCTGCAAAAGCTATCAGAGATATTTTCTAAATTCAATTTTTAATATTTACCGACTTTAAATTTGAAAGCCCGACTATCTGTACCATTCAAACTTAAATTTGAAATCCCGCATTTCTATGTCGTTCAAATCATATGGATCCATATGACAGAATATTGCATGCCCATTGACAGATTTTGGCACCCTTCTGACTCTGGTCCGACATGTGGAGATATTTAGAAACTTTGTGTGCATGTGTTTCCCTTTTATTGCTATGATTGGCTTCAGATGCTAGAATTACATTTGTCCAATTCAGGGAGTGGAATTGGCGGTGGTTTTTTAACTTGCGATGGCGGCCTGACCGCTGACAGCATCTTTTTCACACCGTAACGTCTTTCTCTCTCCGCTTCCCCGAAACGGACATTTTGCCGTCTATATCTGCACGGCTTCCCTTGGTAGTGGGTGGAGTTTGTATGCCGAGATCTCCGGTCCCGCCTGTCATATTTGGGAAGCCGCATAGAGGAATTATTGGTGTTGACTGCAAATATCTAGCTATCCCAAATTTAGTGATGCCCTCTGCTGCTAACCGGAGTCCAGCGAGTTTCCAGAAGGGCCCACATATAAATTCGATTTTCTGAGGCCCGTTTTCTCGAGTTTCCCTATCTGAAAACCTTTAACCTCGAAATCCCATGAATTCTCTTAAGAACAGTCATCGAATCACCATGGCCAATAATTTAACGGCATTAGCAGAACTGTTGGAAAGTTCTCAAACTTAAATCGCTTTGCACCAAACCCTAGCATCGAGTTGTTCTACAAGGATAATGCCGCCTACTCTGAAAAATTCGTCTCGTTGCAGCTCAAAGAAAATTACAACACACATTTTATAGGAATTGTCTTTAATGAGATTTTTTGAAGATTTTGTGGATTTTTTTTAGTGGGAATAGGGGGGAAATTTAAGTTGAAATTTTTATTTTTGTTATTTAAACTGCATTCTTTCTAGTGGTTTAGATATAACACAACTCGATAATCTACTAGTGGTTAATTTTGACTACATCAACTCTTAAATAGAGTTACAATATAGACTCTTATAGATTATTTTACATAATAATCACGTGGCTAGCCCCTTTCCCCCAAACTATAGGTGTTAAAACAGGAAGGTCAACTTCTGAGTGGCATAACTTTTGCATACAGACTCTCATTGATGCACTTTGTGTGTTGTTCGAAATATCTTTGTGTGTAGAATAGCATGAAATGTTTTGACACTATGATAGAAAAATTTTACCCCCAAAAAATATTATTTGATGCCTCAAAATGCTCCCAAAAGGTTTCATACCTCGTTTTTCCAAACTGAGTCTCGTTGATAAAAATGGTCACGTGAGATGATTCCTCCACTTTTTCCACTCCAAATGCATAGAGATGGATAGAAAACAATATAATGATGCAATACAGATCATTCAAACACCTTGCAAATTCTATGAAACCTTCACATCGACCATGCTTTGATACCAAACTAATCTAAAAATGAAAAGTGAAGGTTTCATTAAACAATTTGCAAGCTAGTTTAAGTATTTTAGGCAATGGATCATGGTTGCAAAAGTCTACAAACTTAAGTTAATTTGCAGAATTTTAGCAATTAAAAGAGGACAAAAATGCAACATCAAACATAAGAAAATTGATAACGGAGTTCACCCAACTTGGACTACATCTCTAGGTCCAGCTTCCAGACACCTCAAATATATATCAATTACTATTAATAATTACCCAACATTTGATTTTAGTTTCAATCTTGTGAACATATATACATTTATGAAACAATATGGATATCCACAACCTATACAGTTTAAAAAAAACAGGACTAATGTTTTGCTTCGGTGACACCAGTTCATATGATATGATAGCTTAATTGAACATGTATATTAAAAGCACAAAAAATAATCCTTTATTAGAAAACTTATTTATCAAACTAAAAAAGAATCCCTTAAGTTAAAAATAATCCTTTATTAGAAAACTTATTTATCAAACTAAAGAATAATCCCTTAAGTTAATATTATTCAATACTTGATGGCGAAAAATTTAAGGCCGAATAACTGGTCTCTTCCCAACTTGAACCCCAATTCTCGCCATTCCACCTATACCACCATCCCCTTAGCCGTAAACATCGTCGAATATCGCGAAAGCTCCTCCTCCATCATCCTGAAACAAATCTAGTGGATTGCTGGACTGAAAGATGAAATCTTCCTTTGGCAAATTCTCTACAAACATGAGGGCCTAGCCATTGTCATCACAGCAGGCATGTTCTAATCGTCCATTCCTAAACTGTGAAAGAAGAAGAAAAAAATGATATAATTGTTAATCGTGTTTGAAACCTTCCACAATTTGGAGATTGCGGAAACATACCATTTGGGAAATGTCATGGGAATTTGGATTCAAGGCTACTCCATTGGGATCGATTCTCTGACTTCCCAAATCCCACACCAGAGCGAGGTATAGAAATAACGAGCTATGGTGAACATAAATCCCTTTGTGTTTCCACACAACATGTGGCATATTTCCGTTGTGGAACCTCTTTGGTCGACCTAAGATGTGTCTCCAAGGTGGCCAATCAGAGATCCGTCCTACCAAAGAGCAACTGGCGGTCACGTTTCCGTATAACGTTCCACCATGTGTTGACCAAAGAATTGTATAATGGCAATCGAAAATCGTATGCAGCTCAGCAGTCGCTTCCCCATGTGGCGATTTGTCACGCCCCCATCTTACGTTACCTTGCTGGCGGGTCGTGCGGCACTGGCTAAACGGCCTATTTTCATTTTTACCATTTTCCGGACTACGCCTTACCAATTTTTCAAGTGTTAGATTCACTTATTTAATATGTTTTATGTGGAATTATAAAACAACTTCAGCAAGTAGAAATGCACCAGAACAGATTTTAGAAACGCAATTATATATGTAAGATATGATAAAATTGTCACACAGTTTTTATGTAGGTCGGGCACCTGTTTTTACATAGGTGTTAAAGTCGCACAACACGACCCATGCACATTCAAGCTGTCGGGATTCACCTGACTCGACCCGCACCCTTGAATGCGTTTGTCATCATCACACCGCTGTGGTGACCCGCGCTGCACGCCCGCCTTAACCCGTCCGCTCAGACTGTTAGTACGCATAGTGCGTGCATAGGCTACCTCCGGTGCGCCATCGTCGCAATAACCGTCTGCTGCCCATCGCACTTCTGCCGCCCACCCGACTCACCCGAGTTTGCTGCTGCACGTCACGTTGCACGCCGCATTATCTTAACCATCCACACCTTTTTCTGTTCTGATGAGTTGGCTGCTCGACTAGTGGGCGCATCCACTGTCCATCCGAAATCCAATGTTGCGGTGGCTCTAAGGACGGGCACTTCGATGCTTCCTTCAATCCGTCGCTCCAATCTATTTATACAATAACGTCGCGTTACGGTGGGGTGTCGGTGACCCGTCGTGGACCCGAGCCGACCCCCTCTTTGGCACTTGCACGCTCGTCGCCCATGTTTATCACGTCGGCCTTAATGTTGGTGTCGCCCGTTCAACCAACGTGTCTAGAATTTCTGTTTGCCCGCCGCTATAACCAACCATCCATCTGCCCATTGTGTAACACGACCGAAGCGCTCATGGGCGGGCCCGTCACCCGAATTGCCTATGCGTGCCCTTGCGGGGCACCCAACTCACCCGAGTCGAGGGCGTCTAACTCGTGGGCCTGACATACTCCCCCACCTTGAGTCATTGCCGTCCTCGGAAATTTGATAGACCTCATCAACTGTCGATCAAATTCTGCAGTCTCCTTTCGCCAGTTCCACAGCGTATCCTCCGGTTCCCAACTCGAATCCTCCGGCCGGTCTCTCCATTGGATGAGAAATTCTCTTCATGAATTTCCCCCAACACCTGTTGTCCGAAGATCAAGGATCTTCTCCAAAATCAAGTCTGGTTTGTCAATGATCATCGCTGGTCCTCTTGGTGGTGCTGCTCGTTTTGGGTAATCAATATCAAGTTTACTCTTCTTCAGCTGACTTATATGGAAGACAGGGTGTTGAGAATGCATATGGTCTGGAAGCTCCAATTTGTATGCAAGTTCACCAATCTGCTTCTTGATGTGGAAGGGTCCATCATATCGTCTCGTCAAAGACCTAGCAGTCCCTTTAGGAGGCTGAAATTGATCTCCAATGATCCTTAGATAAACCTTGTATCCAACATCAAAGTGTGCATCCCTTCTACCTCTATCTGCTCATTTCTTCATTCTTCCTGCTGTATGATGCAGGTGCATTCGTGCTATCTCCAAGGTCTCCTCCCATGCTGTCAAGAACCGCTTGGCATGAGGGCTCTTTCCAAATCCCCTTGGTAACATAGTGTGCGGTGCAATCAGCATCTATCCATTGACTAATTCGAATGGAGAATACTCTGTTTCGTAACTCTTTTGCATATTGTAGCTAAACTGAGAAATATCTAGGAGTTCAGGCCAATTCTATTGATCAGCCGTAACAAAATATCTCAAGTAGTCCTCCAGCAATGCATTACTACGTTTGGTTTGCCCATCTGTCTATGGATGGTAACTTGAACTCTGCAACAATTTTGTCCCGACCAGCTTGAACAGGGTGTTCCAAAACTTCTCTGTAAAGCGTGAACCTCTATCAGATACAATACTCATTAGTATCCCCCAATACTTCACATCGTATTTGAAGAAAATCTCAACTGTCTTCTCAGCTCCACATGGCATCTTCGTCAGAACGAATGTAGCATACTTGGAAAAATGGTTGACAATAACCATGATCCCATTATACCCCTGTACCACTGGTAAGTGAGAAATGAAGTCCATAGAGACACTTGAACATGGTCTCTTCGGAATCTGCAAAGGCTGCAACAATCCTCCATTCCTGTGGGTATCGATTTGTCCTGTTGAAAAATGATGCACGTATGCACATACTCCTCTACTTCCTGCCTCATCCTTTCCCAGAAGTGTCCCCTTTCCAACAATGCCATAGTGCGACGTTGCCGTGACTGGCCAGCCCAAGTTAAGTCATGGCATTCCTTCAAAAGGTGCCTCCTAAGTCCTGATGACTTTGGAATGTAAAGTCGATTCCCAAAGAACAAGAAGCCATCCCGTAAGTAGAACTTACATGTTTTCCCCTCCTTCACCTGCTTCAAGATCATCTTCGCTTGTGTATCTGTTTCCACACTGGCTCGAAGTCTACCTTGCATCTACGTGGACATGTTGACCCTTCTTCTTATCCTATCAGCTTGGTCTCCTGCTTCCAATGCTACCAGTTGTGCCTTTCGACTGAGGGCATCTGCAACAGCATTGATTCTACCTCGTCTGTACTCAAGATTCATGTCAAAATCTGCCAAGAAGTCTTCCCAACGAGCTTGCTTCGCTGACAGCTTCGGTTGTGATGCAAAATAACTTGCAGCAACATTGTCAGTCTTGACAACAAATGGTTTTCCTACCAAGTAATGTCTCCAGACATACAGGCAATGAATGATGGCCGTCATTTCCTTCTCATGGACTGGATATTTGCGCTCTCTATCTTGCAAATTTTGACTTTCATTAGCCACTGGATGTCCATCTTGCAATAGAACCCCTCCAATTGCAAAATCTGAAGCATCAGTGTGAACCTCAAAAGGTTTCTCGAAATCAGGCAGCCTCAGTATCTTTGCTATCACCATCCTTCTCTTCAGCTCATCAAAATATTCACGACACTTCTGTATCCAATTCCATCGTTTCTCCTTCTTCAAAAGGTTTGTTAGTGGTGCAGTTATCTTGGAGTACCCTTCTACAAACTTTTGTTGGTATTTAGTCATCCCCAAGAAAACTCTCATATCATGGACATTCTTCTGTTATGCCCAATCCTCTATGGCCTTGATTCTACTCGGCTCCATCCATATGTGACCTTGTCCAACAATATGGCCAAGGAATGGAATCTCGGTCTGAGCGAACACACATTTGGATTTCTTCAGGTATAGCTGATGTTTCTTCAGCTCTTCGAAGACTAATGCCAAATGCTTCTTATGAACCTCCATGTTATCACTGAAAATTACGATGTCATCCAAGTATACCACCACAAAGGTGTCAAGGTATGGACATAGTACATCGTTCATCAACGTGCAGAATGTGGCTGGAGCATTACACAACCTGAATGGCATGACTAGGAATTTGAAGCTTCCATATCTCGTCAATATCGTGGTCTTTCTCTCTTCTCCTTCAGGTATCCGCACTTGATAATACCCCTGTCTTAAGTCCAGCATGGAAAACACTCGCAAGCTTATCGAAACAATTCGCTGCTAACGGTAGAGGATATATGTTCCTTATCAAATGAAACCTGCTTTGGATAAGTCCTTTAGTTGTCTCTTCAAATCTTCCAATTCTGGCCCTGACAGTCGATAGGGAGCTTTAGCGGGAGGTTCCTTTCCCAGCTCTAGCTCAATGGAATGGTCCACTACACGTCTTGGTGGTAGTACTTTCATAAGCTCATCGGGCATAAGATCTTTATATCTCTTTAGTAATCGGAAATCTCAGTAGGAATAGGCGTCCCCACTCCATCAGTCTCGACTCCTTGAATAACTGTTGCAAAAGTCTCGATCTCTGGGTCCTTCATGGCTTTGTTCATACTTAGTGCAGAAACATGTTGCACATTCACTTCCCTACAATGCACATGAGTAGGTATAGTCCACCATCGTGAGTCCTTCCATATAGCTATCTCACTGTTAGAAGGTGCAACAACTACCTGGTTGCCCTTCAAGAAGTCTTGCCCCAATATCATGTCAAAGTCGCTCATATCCATCACAGTGAGGTCCAGACAACCCTATCAATCACCAATACGAACCGGCACTTCGTTTTCCAACCTCGACACTTTAGTCCTGGAGTTCACTGCCTTTACTTCCACGTCAATGGGAAGAATTTGCAGCTCAACTTCCTTCGCTACATCTATCGACATAAAATTATGTGTGGCACCCGTGTCCACCAGTGCTTGCATATTCTTGCCTAGAAGCTCTAGATCAAGAAATCCCAAGCTATGCAACCTAGCTTTGTGAGAAACTTTGGATTGCATACATACCCGTTTACGGTAGCATTTCTTGTTGGCTCTGATACCATCTGTCACGCGCCCATCTTGCATTACCTTGCTGGTGGGTCATGCGGCACCGACTAAAAGGTCTATTTTCATTTTTACCATTTTTCGGACTATGCCTTACCAATTTTTCAAGTGTTAGATTCACTTATTTAATATGTTTTATGCGGAATTATAAAAAATCTTCAGCAAGTAGAAATGCAGCAGAACAGATTTTAGAAACGCAATTTTATATATAAAATATGATAAAATTGTCCCGATGTTTTTATACAGGTCAGGCACCTGTTTTTACATAGGTGTTAAAGTCGCACGACACGACCCGTGCACGTTCAGGCTTCCGGGGAGTCACCCAACTCGACTCGCACCCTTGAACGCTTTTGTCGTTGCCATGCCTCTGTGGTTACCCACGCTGCATGCCCGTCTTAACCCGTCTGCCCGGATGTGCTGCCTCCGACGCGCCTTTGTCGCAACAACCATTTGCTGCCTGTCGCACTTCTACTGTCCGCCCTACTCACCTGAGTCCGCTGCTGTACGATGCATTGCACGCCGCGTTATCTTGACTTTCCACACGTTTTTCTGTTCCAATCGGTTAGCTGCCTCACTAGCGGGCACATCCACTGTCCATTCGCAAATCCAATGTTGTGATGGCTCTAAGGATGGCCGCTTCAATGCTTCCTTCAATCCATCTCTCCTCTCTATTTATACCATAACGTTGCATTACGGTGGAGTGTCAGTGACCCATCGTGGACCCGAGCCGACCCCCTCTTTGGCACTTGCATGCCCGTCACCCATGCTTATCACGTCGGCCTTAATGTTGGTGTCGCGCCCATTCAACCAACGCGTCTAGAATTGTTGTTTGCCTGCCGCTATAACCAACCATCCATCCGCCCATTGTGTAACACGATCGAGACGCCCATGGGTGTGCTCGTCGCCATAGTGCGCGCCCATCGCCTGAATTTCCTATGTGCACCCTTGCATGGCGCCCGACTCACCCGAGTCGAGGGTGTCTAACTCGTGGGCCTGACATGATTGAACAAACGATTGAAAGCTAGATATTTTCACCTCTGAATAGAAGCCATATACTTTCACTTTTTTTTATACATCTGAATAGAAGCTACATATTTTCACGTCTGCATGGAAGGCATATATTTTCTCTTTTGTTTATACATTTGAATGGAAGCTAGATATTTTTATGTCATTTTCTTGCAAGAGAATGATATATAACACACATCGGTTTTCGAATAAAATTACCAACGAATTTTGGAAGGAATTGTGGACTGTGAGAGGGGAGCTTTCACAATTTCTCAGAAAATATATATAATAGAGACACTTCCATTTGGAGCTGAAAGATAGAATCCATTCAATTATTTTATAGTTGATGCATAATTAAGCACAAGTTTTGATATGGGAAGTTGAGCAAAGATAAGAAGATTTGCAGTATTGTTAATTTTTTTGATATTTAATGGTTTTCTGCTGTAAATCGGTTCTTGGAAAAAATGTGATTCGTGTTGGAATTTCTGAACAATTCCGAACACACAGAGGAAAATAAAATTCCTCTTCCACAACACAGAGATAAAAAAAAATTGCGGACAAAGAGATGACATAAAAAATTCTATTTCATTAAAAACAAAAACTATGTTACAAAAGTGAAATTCTTTCTTCAGAACGAAGTTCTATATTCACAAAACAAATCTTTTGTTGGCTACTACAAATGCAACGCTTCAATTTTTCTTCTCTGTCTCTCTATTTATATTCACTGCTATGCACACAATGCTCTCTATCTTTTTTTCTTTGCCGTCACTGCTACACACACAGCTTTGCAGTCTTACTGCTCTCGGCAAAAAAAAAATTACACACAGTCTTTTTCAACCTTCGGGCTCTCTCTCTCTTACCTTACAGAATGTACACGGCATATGCATATATATAAAGTCAATATTACAATATATATTATGAAATATATATAATCTAAGTTTAAAACAATATAAGTCACGGTAAATAAAAACATTAAAATAAAAAAATAAAAATAAAAAATTTATGCATTCAGTCCATGTTCCGTGGGGTTATAATACTTTGCCAATGACAGTTTCTTTACCCCCCTCCCCGGAGCTATCTTCATTGGTCTGGAGGAAGGTGACGTCACTTCCTCTGGTGGGTCATCACTCCTCCTTACTACTCAGGCTTGTTGCCCCTCAGAATGGTGCTGCTGTGCAATCAATTAAAAAACAAATGGTTGCTGGAGAATTCATTGTGGTCGGTGAATGTTTAAATGCGGAGGATGCAAGTAATTGTAAAACTGGTTTTCACTGTTGTTGTTGTCCTTTTAACTCTTCACATCATAATTGATGCCGCCATCCTTCTTCTACTTCTGTTTGCGTCCTTCTCCATCAAAGTTTAATTCTTCTGTTCATCCGCTGTGTGCCGGCAGTTGGAATTGATATTCCAACACTCCCCCTTAATTACAACTGTTGCTTTCTTGCATACCTAGGCATTTCCTGAGATAGTTAAAACTCTTCTGCGTTAATGGCTTTGTGAGGATATCAGCAAACTGTTCCTCTGTCTTGCAGTGCTACAAAACATTCTCACCATTATTAACCAGTTCTCTTATAAAATGAAATTTTGCATCAATATGCTTTGTTCTCTTATGGAAGACAGAATTCTTTGATAAAGCTATTGCTGAGCTATTATCACAATAAATTATTGTTCCTTTGTCCTGTTCATGACATAAATCTCTGAGAATTCTTCTCATCAATACTGCTTGGCATGTTGTTGTTGTTACTGCCACATATTCTGCCTCTGTTGTTGATAAAGAAACTACTGGTTGCTTCTTGGAAGCCCATGAAATGGCTCCCGATCCCAAATGAAATACATATCGAGATGTGCTCTTCCTTTCATCTACACTTCCAGCCCAATCACTGTTAGTATAACCAATCAATTTAAAATTTTCAGATGAGGAGTATAAAATACCATACCCCTTCGTTCCATTCACATTCCTTAGAATCCTCTTGGCTGCCTGCCAATGAGTCTCTTTAGGTGTTTCCATGAATCTGGAAATTAAACTTACAGCACGCATAATATCTGACCTAGTTGCAATCAAATACATGAGGCTGCCAACTATGTTCTTATACAAACTTAGATCAAAATCCTTGCCGCTGCCTTCTTTGCTCAATTTTAACCCCATGATAGTTGGAGTTACAGCTACCTTGTTGTTCTGCATGTTGAATCTTTTCAACACTTATTCAACATATTTTTCTTGGGAAATAAAAATCCCATTTTCATTTTTCTCTACTTCTATTCCAAGAAAATATCTCAAAAAACCCAAATCAGTCATTTCAAATTCACTCTTCATGACTACTTTAAAATCAGAAATGAGAGAAACTTCATTGCCAGTAAAGATTAAATCATCTACATATAAAAAAACAATAAGAATATTACCATCATTTTCTTTTTATGTATAGTGTGGGTTCTCCATCACATTTCTCAAAACCATTTTCAATCAGGTAAGTATCTATCCTATTGTACCATTCTCTCGGTGCTTGCTTCAGCCCATAAAGAGATTTCTTCAACTTGCACACTTTGTGCTCTTGGCCTTCAATCTCATAGCCTGGAGGTTGTTCAACATATACCTCTTCTTTCAACACTCCATTCAAGAATGCTGATTTCATATCCATTTGATAAACCTTCCACTTGTGTTGTGCTGCTATGGACAACACTTCTCTCATTGTTTCCATCCTTGCAACCAGTGCAAAGGTTTGTTCATAATCTTCCTTATTGTTGCTTGTAGCCTAAGACAACAAGTCTTGCTTTGTGCCTTTCAATCTTACCTTCAGCATTTCTCTTGGCCTTATAAACCCATTTTACTCCAATGACTTCTTTACCATTAGGGAGTTCCACTAACTCCAATGTATTACTCTTTTCTATTGCACCAATCTCTTCGTTCATTGCTTCAATCCATTTTTCTTCTTTTACAGCTTCTTCAAAATGAACTGGGTCATCAACATGACAATACAAAGCAAATAAAGAGTTCAGAATAGAATTATCATTTACCTCTCCTTATTCATAAATCTCACTCATATTTCTAAATCTCGGTCTTTTTGGTGTACTTGGAGTTCCACTTGAACTCGAGGGAGTTTCAATTCCCTGTGGTGTGCTTGAAGAAGCACTTCCTTGATTTCTCAAGGTTGTTCTATTTCCATTTTGTGGTGTGGTTTGTTGTGCTTGTGGTGGTGGAGGAGGAGCCACCAAAGAGGAATTATTTGTTGTTTTCCCTTCCTCTTGTTCTTCGTGAGACACACATGTCTTCACATTCACTATTTTCTCTAAGCTTCCATCGCAAGCTTCTTCTTCAATAAACTACACATCTCTTCTTATTATTACTTTCTTGGTGGATGGATTATAGAGTTTGTGTGCCTTGGACTCATCACTGTATCCAACAAAGATACACTTCTCCCCCTTGCTGTCAAGCTTCTTTCTCAATTGATCTGGGACATGTGCAAAAGCCACACATCCAAAAACTTTCATGTGAGTGAACAACTGTTTTTTTCACTCCATGCTTCTTCGGGAACTCTATTCATGACAACTTTGGTTGGGCATATATTCAAGATATATGTTTCACAATTGACAGCTTCAGCCCAATACTCATTTGGCAAATGTTTTGCCTTCAACATGCTTCTGACCATGTCCATGATGGTCCTATTCTTCCTTTTTGCAACACCGTTTTGCTTGGATGTGTACCTTGTGGTAAACTTCTTATGTATGCCATTCTCCCTACAGAAACGTAGGAACTCTTTGGAGATGTATTCTCCACCTCTGTCAGTTCTTAGCACTTTGATGTAGTGCCCACTCTACTTCTCAACAAGAGCTTTGAAGTGGCAGAACTGTTCAAACACTTCACTCTTCTGTTTCAAGAAATACACCCATGTATTTCTGGTGTAATCATCTATGAATGTCAAAACATATTTTCTACCAGCTAAAGATGGCGTTTGCATTGGTCCACACAAATCTGAGTGGACAATCTCTAAGGGTGTCTTTTCCTTTATACTCTTCTCTACTGGAAAGCTTTCTTTGTGTTGTTTGCCCAAGATGTAGCCTTCACAAAGGCTGTTCGGTTCTCAATCAGTGGTAATCCTTTTACCATTCCCTTTATGTGTAACAATTTCAGGCCTACGAAATTGAGATGTCCAAATCTCAAGTGCCATAACCAATTTTCATCTTTCACTTCCTCTTGAAAGACCTCTTGTGTTACTGCTACATTTCTTCTTTCCTTCAAGTCTATTCTGAGCTTGAGAGGAAACATCCTATTTCTTGTCATCTGCACCTCTATAATGAATTTCTTGCTTGGAGGTATGTCCATGATTGTGCACACATCATCTTTAAAGAAAACATTGTAGCCCTTATTTATGAGTTGTCCAATGCTCAAAAGATTACATTTCAAGCCAGGTACATAATATACATCTGGCACAAACTTCTGTTCTCCTTTTCTTGTTAGGATACTTACTCTTCCTTTTCCCATGATAGAGACCTTACTATCAATCCCTGTTTTTACTTCATATTTAACATTTTCATCTAGATTGGCAAACATTGCTATGTTTCTAGTCATGTGGTTACTACAACCTAATTCTAAGAACCATGCATCATCTTGTCTATCTTGTGCTACATTACATGTTAATAACACATTCTTTTGGTTCTTTTCTTCTTTTGTAAAATTAGCATTCTGCCTATTATTCATGTCATTTTTCTTTTTCCTCCATTCATTGGCATAGTGCCCATATTTCTTGCAATAATGACATTGGACTTGTTTGAGTCTTGATAGCTTGTTCCAATGAGGAATTTATTCCTCTGTTCAATCTCTGTTCATGAGACATCAGGGATGCACTAAGCTCATCCACTGTAAATAGTGAGAGATATTTTGTCTCTTCTATTGCCACTACTATGGCATCAAATCTTGAGGGTAGAATTCTCAAGATTTTCTCCACTATTCTTCTTTCTTCAAGTGTCTCTCCATGAGACCTTATTTGGGTAACCAACCCAATAACATGAGTGAAGAATGAGTCTATGGTGTCAAACTCTTTCATAAAGAGAGCTTCAAAGTCTCTCAGCATTTTCATCTTTGCTGTCTTCACTTTCTCCATGCCTTGATAGGCTATTTTGAGAATATCCCACGCCTCCTTAGACTTTGTTGCTGTTGTAATCCTTGGGAAAATACTCTTGTGCACTGATTGAAAGAGATAGAAGAGGGCTCTGGAGTCCTTCTTCCTATTATCTCTTAACAAATCTCTTTCTGCTGCTGTCAAAGTAGTCAGTGCTTCTGCGTCTGTTGGTTCTGGGTAGCCATTCTCAACTAGCTCCCATATGTCCTATGAAGCAAACAGGACTCTCATCGTGATTGCCCAATATTCATGGTTCTTCCCAGTAAACTTTGGAATTTGGGGATTCGTCAGATTGGTGCCTGCTCCTGCCATCGTAACTATGCAAACACGACAGTTTTCTTGACTGTGTTAAAAAAAATGAAACAATCAAACTCTTTTGACTGTGTAAACAAACAGAAGCTTTCTCTCTGCTGGAGAAAAATTCACTTCAACAACCTTCTTACAGATTCTGCAGTGAAGAGCAATCTCTACCTCGTTCACTGAGCACCTAGACTAGCTCTGATACCATGTTGGAATTTCTGAACAATTTCGAACACACAGAGGAAAATAAAATTCCTCTTCCACAACACAGAGATAAAAAAAATTTGCAGACAGAGAGATGGCATAAAAACTTCTATTTCATTAAAAACAAAAACTCTGTTACAAAAGTGAAATTCTTTTTTCAGAACGAAGTTCTAGATTCACAAAAAAAATCGTCCGCTGGCTGTTATAAACGCAATGCTTCAATTTTTCTTCTCTGTCTCTCTATTTCTATTCACTGCTATGCACACGTGCTCTCTATCTTTTTTTCTTTTCCATCACTACTACACACACATATTTGCATTTTTACTACTCTCGGCAAAAAAATAAAATTACACAGTCTTTTTCAGCCTTCAGGCTCTCTCTCTTACCTTACACAATGCACATGGCATATGCATATATATAAAGTCAATATTACAATATTCATATATATTGTAAATAAAAAATATTTACAATATATATTATGAAATATATATAATATAAGTTTAAACCAAAATAAGTCACAGCAAATAAAAACATTAAAATAAAAAAACTTTATGCATTAACTCCATGTTCTGTGGGGTTATAATACTTTGCCAACGCTAGTTTCTTTACCCCCCTTGGAGCTATCTTCATTGGTCTAAAGGAAGGTGATGTCACCTCCTCCGGTGGGTCATCACTCCTCCTTGCTGCTCAAGCTTGCTAGCCCCCGGAATGGTGCTGCTGTGTGATCAATTCAAATACAAATGGTTGCTGGAGAATTCATTGTAGTGGGTGAATGTTTAAATGCGAAGGATGAATGTAATTGAAAATTTGGTTTTCACCGCTTTTGTTGTCCTTTTAACTCTTCACATCAGAATTGATGTCGTTTTCCTTCTTCTACTTCTGCCTGCATCCTTCTCCATCAAAGTTTAATTCTTCTGTCCATCTGTTGTGTGCGGGCAGTTGGAATTAATATTCCAACAACTTGAACTACAAGCTACCTTCAGCAACGCGGAAAACTATGGTTTTCATGGACTCGAAGCTAAAAATATCAACTGCATTAGCTCATGTGACAACGAAACCTACTTTTTAAGAAATGGAAGTGGACCAACGAAAAATTCCAGCCACCCTCGAAACCTCCCAACATTCACAAAGAAATCAAGAGAGAAACCGCCCAAAAACACCAAATTGAAACCCAACTAGCAGTCTGTGGTGCAAGTATGGGGAGAAAACAAAAATTAAACGACCCCCATTATAAAAAAATATATCAACAGTTTGGAAATTCTAGACTTCAAAGAAGAAATAATTGCCACTCTTTGTACTGATGATGAATCACATTGGTTGGTTCGAAATGTGTCGACATGATTTGCTCTAATTTGATTTTCATTGAAAAAATTGATACATAATTTATGGATCACAAAAGCCAAATTCATAACATTCATAGATACGCTATCAACTACACAGGTCATGCGATTACTTTCTATTGTTGTAGTACTGTAGCCAAGTTTCATCACAACATAAGTGAACTATCTCCTCTTTTAACTGCCATGCCTTCCCAAAAGAGCGATTCTCCTTCACTCTCAACAAATATTCTCGAAGTCCCTAATACTTAGAGGTATTTGTTGCATCTTCAAAAAATTTCCAAAACCTTTCCAATGTGCACCAGGGCTCGTGCCTACACCTTCCTTCTCCAAAAAATCCTCTTTACGGGGTACGATTCAAATTAATTTTTTTATTATTATTAAAAAAAATTAATGCCACATATTAATTTTATATTAAGAATTGAATGAATTACATATGTTCTTCTTATTATATTTATAGGAAGTAAATGAATCTTGTCACTTTTAATTACTTTTTTCTTTAAATCCCCGAGAATTGGCTCAATTGATCAAGTCTCGTTGTGAAAGCACCTTTGTTATTGAAAGGTCATGTGTTCAATTCTCTCTACACCTTTGGGGTCAAGCTCTATGGTTTAACATATATGGACATTCAAATAGTTTAAATTAGTTAATATGGACATTATGGAGATTGATCATGAAAGGAATTACACCATTAAAGTGGGGTTGAATATCCATTGTTAATAATCACCATTAAAGTGGGGTTGAATCACCATGGTTAAGAATCTTGTTACATATTTTTTAGATGAATATATATTTAACTTATATTAATTCTTTTATAAACAATAATAATTTAATATAAAATTATAATTTAATTAATTTTAATGATATTTTTTAAATTTTAATAATGTGATATGTTGTACTAGTTTAATTTTTCTATATAATTTTTTAGTTTTGACAATATGAGATGTATCATCATACCTATTAGTTAGTTAAAAAAATATGAAATAACCGCACACATTTAAACTATGAATATCAACTAAGATAAAGTCAATAATAATAAGGAAAATATATTTTCTTCAATAAAATAAAAAATAATTTAAATTAACATGATAAAAAAATAATAATTAAAAAAGTTCGATACAATTTATATTATTTAATAATTTAAAAGATATTTTTATCTTTATATAAATTATTATATTATTTAATTAACAAAATTTATGGACAAATTTAACATCATAATGGTGAAAAGAAAAAATTGTTTCACAATCCTCTTTTAATTTTTAATTTTTAATTTTTTTAAAATCATGAAATAATGACATACATTAAAAGGATGAATACAAATTAAAGCGATGTCATTGATGATAAAGAAAATATAATTATATTTTTAAATAAAAATAAAAATATATAATATAAAATAAAAATTTACATTAGATGGTTTGCAAAGCATTCTCAAATAAATTTTGATATGAACTTCGCCAAAAAATTTCTTACCAATCAAGATATAGATCACAAAAATCTAAATTTTGATAATAAATAATAATTGATTTGATAATTAAAAAAAAAGATACCATATGTATTATTTAATATTTATATAATTTTATTTTTATATAAATAATATTTAATTATTTAATTAAAACTATCTATGAACATAAATTTGAAATCAGAGTGGTAATTAGAAAAATAAGAAATCAGAGTGGTAATAAGAAAATAATTATTTGAGTATCTACTTTATTAAAAAACAGTTTTATTATCCTCTTTTATTTATAAGTAATTATATCAAAACAAATTAAAATTAGTGATTGGTGTTACTCTTTCACGATGTCAATATTTTTTACAATGTCAGCAATATCCATGGGCTAAATTAATGGGTTTTCATTGTAAAAGGGAATTCAATAATATTTAATCTTATAAAATATCAAAGGATTGTTCAATGATTTTGGTACTTCACCATGTATTTAAGTTTTTGATCTTATATGAGAAATCTCTTTAAATGGTTAGAAATTTGAATATCATATTAGTTTATTCAATTTTTTAAATTTTTGATGGTTTATTATGTTTGGTGAGCACTGAATTGAGGTTTATTCTAACTTCGTTAAAATAAATAAAGGATTGTATTTTTGGAAAAAATTTGAGAGAAAATATTGACATGTATCATGTCTGGAGCAACTATCAAAGATATATAGTTTTTCTCAAGATTAGACCACAATATTTCTAAGGACTAAACCTCCCCACCAAACTATTCGACTACATCCTCTATAGAAAAAGAAAATATTAACTTATAAATATTTTAACACAAAGTTTTGTTTATGTTTTTGTTTTACCTAATAAAATCCAAATTAAATTAATTTTAATATAACATTAAAATATATTTAAATAAATAAATAAACCATTAGACCCTTTTTCCACTTATTTCAAATCTGAAATAAACTAAATTTTTAGTATCACATCCGATCCAAATACATTAAACTACTCAAATATATGATATTTCAATGATATTTGATATTGGCTTTTTTTAATTCTGATTATTTTAAAGTTCGATATATTCTCTAAAAAATAAGAACTGAATTCCAAATAAATAAATGAATATTCCTAATAAACACCTTAAAATTTCACACAATATTAAACATTATGTTATGTAGGTATATTACTTTTAAACTAGCACAATTACACTAATAAATGTGGTTGGTATACGCCGACCATATATAATTAATTAAATGTGATTGATATAGGAAAAAGACTTTATTTGTATTTACCCCACAATACATATATATTAAAAAAAGCAATATTACAAAAAAACTAATAATAATAATAATAAATAAATAATATATAAATAAATTATTAATAATAGTAATAAATAAATATTTATTTATTTAGTAATAAAAAAATAAAATTAATTATTATTATTATTATTATTAAGTTATGAATTATTAGATTTTAATTAATAATTAATTATTATTATGATTAATTAAGTAATTATTAATTAATATTATCTAATTAATAATTAATTATTATAATGATTAATTAACTAATTATTATTTAATAATAATAATAATAATTAATTAATTATAATAGATATTTATAATAACTAAATAATTAATAAAAATAATTAATTATTAATAGATATTTAATAATTAAATAATTAATAAGAATAATTAATTATCAATAATATTAATATTAAATTTTCTTTTAATAATAATAAATATTTATTTAATAATAATAATAATAATTAAATAAATAATAATAAATTATTTAAAAGCTAATAATAATAAATTATTTAAAAAACTAATTAATAATTAATAATTATTATTAGATACTTATTATTATTTTTAATTATTTAATTTTTATTAATAAATAATATTTATTTATTATTTATTAGTAAATAATATTTATTTATTAATTAAATTTTGTTTAATAACAATAAATATTTATTTAATAATAATAATAATAATTAAATAAATAATAATAAATTATTTAAAAGCTAATAATAATAAATTATTTAAAAACTAATAATAATAATTTACATAATAATAAATAATGAATATTATGAACCCTATGATGTTGAGATAATTTTGGTCACAATGCTACATTGGACCATGGTTGATCATAGTTGATTTTCATATTGAGACAATCTTTGTCACAATGTGAAATTGGAACCCTAGGAATATGCACTTTAGATCACCCATGATGGGTATATTGATTCAAGTGGGTGCATATTGGGTGCATATTGTAGATCAATATTGTCAATATGGTTGAAAATATGCACCCTTAGGGTTTATATGCACCCTTAGATCAATAAACCCAAGGGATTGATAATATAAACCAAAGCACTTTTTTTTTGTAAGCTGGGTATGACTACATCTTCATCATCATGTCCAATACATATCACCCTGATCAGGGTGAAGAATTGAATTGATGACTTCACATCAAGGAGTGCCTTAATAGAGCACCTAATCACCGTCTATCCAAGACCCTGTGGACTAAACCCAAAGCAATATTAAACCCAAGGAATTAATAACAAAAAACCAAGGGAATAATATTAAACCCAAGTGATTAATATTGTAAATTTATGGTATATAAACCCTAAGATAAATATTATAAACCCTTAAACAAACATGGTTGACCATGGTTTATTTTCAGATAAAATATTTGTTACAATGCGACGTTGGGCCATAACTAATTTTCATATTGAGAAAATATTTGTCACAATGTGACATTGGACCATGGTTGATCATGATTATAAACCAAAGAGTTTTGTATTAAACCCGAGGATTTAATATTATAAACACAAGGGATTAATATTATAAACTCAATTTATATAAACTGTAAGATGAATATTATAAACCCTAAAATAAAAATGGTTGACCATGGTTGATTTTCACATTGACACAACCTTTGTCACAATGCGACATTATATCATGGTTGATTGTGGTTGATTTTCATACTAAGGCAATATTTGGCAGAATCCAATGTTGGACCATGGTTGCTATGGATGACCATGGTTGCCACAATGTGACGTTGGACCAAGAGACAATATTTGTCACAACTTGGCCTTGGTTATCAACGATGGTTGACCATGGTTGATAACCCTAAAAGAAACATGGTTGACCATGATTTACCATGGTTGATTTTCATATTGAGACAATATTTTTCACAATGCGACGCTGGACCATGGTTGATTCTCATATTGAGAAAATATTTGTCACAATGGGATGTTGGAGCATAGTTGATCATGATTATAAATCCAAGATATTTATATTAAAACCAAGGATTTATATTATTAGCCCTATGAATAATATTATACTGTAGGAATATTAACCCTTAGATTAATAAACTGAAGGGATTGCTATTATAAATCCAAGGGAATAATAAACCCAAGGGTTAAATTCTAAATCCCTAAGATATTATAAACCCAAGGGGTTAATTTGTAAATCAAAGGTATATAAACCCTAAGGGAAATGTTATAACCCCTAAAAAAAACATGGTTGATTGACTGTGGATGACCAAGGGTGTCACAATGTGATGTTGGAGCATGAAACAAACTTTGTTACAATGTGACCATGGTTGACATTAGGAAAACTAAAAACCATTAGGATTATAAACCCAAGGGAATAATATTAAACCCAAGGGATTAATATTACAAAACCAAGGGAATAATATTAAACCCAAGGGATTAATATTATATACCCAAGGTATATAAACCCTAGCATAAATATTATAGACCTTAAAATAAACTTGGTTCACCATTGTTAATTTTCACATTGACACAATCTTTGTCACAATGCAACGTTGGACCACGGTTGACAGTGGTTGATTATTGAGGAAATCTTTGGCAAAATCCAACATTGGACCTATAGACCACAAATGACCATAGTTGTCCCAATGAGATGTTGGACCAAGAGACAATATTTGTCACAATGTGACCATGGTTATTGATGATGGTTGACCATGATTGACAATGGTTTATAACCCTAAAATAAACATGGTCGACCATGATTTACCATGGTTGATTTTCATATTGAGACAATATTTATCACAATTTGACGTTGGAACATGGTTGATTTTCATATTGAGAAAATATTTGTCATTATGTGACGTTGGACCATGATTGATCAAGATTATAAACCCATGAGATTTATATCAAACATAAGGATTTACATTATAAACCCTATGAATACTATTATACCCTTGTAATATGAACCCTTAGATGAATAAACCCAAGGGATTGATATTATAAAGCCAAGGGAATAATAAACCCTAAATAAAATATTATAAACCCAAAAATAAACATGGTTTATTGACCATGGATGACCAAGGTTGTCACAATGCAACGTTGGACCATGACACAATCTTTGTCATAGTGTGACCATGGTTTTAAACCATGGTTGACATTGTGACAACTAAAAACTGAAGGGATTATAAAACCAAGAAAATAATATTAAACCCAAGGGATTAATATTATAAACCCAAGGTATATAAACCCTAAGATAATAAACCCTAAAATAAACATGGTTCACCATGGTTGATTTTCACACTGACACAATCTTAGTCACAATGCGACGTTGGATCGTGGTTGACCTTGGTTAATTTTCATATTGAGGTAATATTTTTCACAATCCAACATTGGACAATGTTCGACAATGGATGACCATGGTTGTCATAATGTGACGTTGCACCAAGAGACAATCTTTGTCACAAATGTAACCATGGTTATTGACGATGGTTGACAACGGTTGAGCATGGCTGATAACCCTAATATAGACATGGTTGACCATGATTTACCATGGTGTATTTTCATATTGAGACAATATTTGTCACAATGCGACATTGGACCATGGTTGATTTTCATATTGAGAAATTTTTTGTCATAATGTGACGTTGCACCATGGTTGTTCATGATTATAAACCCAAGAGATTTATATTAAACCCAAGGATTTATATTATATACCCTATGAATAATATCATACCATACGAATATGAACTCTTAGGTTAATAAACCTAAGGGATTGATATTATAAACCCAGTGGAATAACAAACCCAAGGGTTACATTCTAAATCCCTAAGATATTATAAGCCCGAGGTATTAATATTCTAAACTCGAGGTATATAAAACCTAGGGAAAATATTATAAACCCTAAAACAAACATGGTTGACAATGGTCATTTTGACATGCAAACAATCTTTGTCACAATGTGACGTTGGACGATGCTTGACCATGGTTGAGTATGATTGACTTTCATATGGAGACAATCTTTGTCATAGTGCGATGTTGGACCATGGTTTATTTTCATATTCAGAAAATCTTTGTCACAATGTGACATTATGCCATGGTTAATTTCCATATTGAGACAATCCTTGTCAGAATGCAATGTTTGACCATTATTGATTTTCATATTGATACTATCTTTGTCACAATGCGATGTTGGACCATGGTTGATTATATTCAATTACGTAAAAAAAATTACTCAATTTGGAACTAAATAAAGAAGAATTTTAATGGAAATGTTGATTTTATGAAATGATTACAATTGTATTTATTTATTCCAAAGCCACGATGCTCAATGTTGATTACAATTAGTAGTTCAGATCACTGGGAATATAATAAATAGATTTATTCTCGGATTTATGTGTTATTACTGGGAATGAGATATATTGCAACACCAAACTCACATGAAATGGAACAAATCAGGTTTCGAAAAATTATCGATATTGTTGTGATTAGAGTACATACCTGTTATTTTAATTTTTATATTAATAAAAAAGTAATTTTTCTTTAGTAACGGGAAGTAGACCAATTGAGTTAACCCTGTAGGTTTATGTAAGTAGTCATAACATCACAAAATATTTTTCCCAAAAAATTCATTAATCACTTTAATCCAAAATCCAATTTTTTTTTTTAATTATAATCAATTTTGAGTTTTCTGACAAAGAATATTATATAGAAGGAAGTGTCTTCTTACAAGTATGTAGGAATTGATGTCCATGACAAGCTCAACTGGAACTATAGCATTCAGAAAAGGATTCATGGGGGGTGGAAAGCTTATTTTGGTCTTGAAAATAATTGTAAAACAACAAACCTCGTAATGTGGGATAGAAAGAAGTTCCTCTTTGAAACTTTAGTCACTCCTGTTATCTTATATGGATGTGAGGTTTGGGGTTGCAGCATCTTTAGAGAATCTTGAAGAAAGATTGAGCAAATCCAGAAGCGTTTTATAACATATAACCTTAAAATTAAAAGCAATACACCCTATCCTATTCTCCTTATAGAAGTGGGTCTTTCCCCTATCGAGAGCCTAGCTATGACTAGGCTTCTGTTGTACAAGCACAAGCTCAATAGCATAAGAGACCATAGACTTCCTAAGCTAGCTTTAAATTCCAGCCAAAACCACCTAAGGCTTAAACAAGGTTGGTATAAAGACACCAGGGCCTGGTTAAACCATTGGGAGATCGACAAGAATGTTGCATTGCAAAACATCAATAACATTAAAAAAATTGTTACTTCTAAGTTCAAAGAAAAAATGTGGTGTGAGAAAGATCTAGCAGCTAAAATAAAATTAAGGTATTATAAGGAGGTCATCAACCCCACCTTAGAAGATCAAAAATATCTCTCTGTTTTAACTACCTCAAAGAAGAAAATTAATATAGCCAAGATTAGAACGAACTCTCATGAGCTCCATAGTGAAACAGGTCGTTGGACAGTTCCTAAAACACCATGGATGGAAAGGATCTGCCATCTCTGTGAGAATATGAACATCGAGGATGAAAATCTCTTCCTCTTAGAGTGCCCTGCGTACAACCACATTAGAGCTCAATTTCATAATGTTTGTTGCAATACTGACCTTCCTAGCCTTTTAAGATGTCAAAATTATAGTGAGCTCGGGAGGCTTCTCTCCAAGCTTTTTGAGCATAGGAATAAAATCATAAATCAAATTAAATAACTCTTTTCTTAGTTCCGATAGACCAAAGATTGGTCTTAGTGGACGTTAACCACCACCATCATCATCATCGAAAAATTTTGCCATAATGTTGAGATGGGTGTTTTACAACTTTGCTACTTGATGACACAAGTAAATTTATATTATGAAATGTAACAATACATATGGATGTATCTTAATTTACATAGTTATATATTAAAAAAAAAAAAAAAAAATTTGATGGAAGAAATATTTGTTTTTTCTAAGATTTAATTTGTCTAAATGTATGATAGAGATGGAGTTAAGAAATATTTAAGGTAACTCATTATGTATAAGTACATACATCATACTTCAAGTTCATGTTGAGAATATATAGAATTATATATCTCTCATGTTAAGAGACACACTATTGAAATATTTCAACTAAAATTCATTTTAATTTTAAATTTATCATAAATCCATAAGGCAAATCTTTTAAAATGAAAACATTTTTTAAAATTTTAAATTTATCATAAATCTATATAAACCAAATCCTTTAAAATAAAAACATTCCCTAAAATAATAATAAATAAAAATAAATACATGTAATAAATCCAAAATTAAATAAATCTATAGATAGTATAGATAAATCTATGGCTATATAAGTATAGATATATCATTCGATCATACAAAACATTGATGGCTATAAACTTCAACTACCATTAAGTAAAAAGAAAAGTAGTCAATTATTAGAACTAAATCTTAAATATCCCTTAAAGTTGGCCGGGGAGGCAATGAATTTGTACCTTCCAGAATTTTGCGAGCCTGGAAGAGGCCGCCGCTAATTTTTGCGATTGGTCAACCGAAGAGATGTCTCCAAGGTGGCCAATCGTAGAACAGTCCTACCAAAGAAGCAACTGGCGGTCACGTCGCCGTATAACGTTCAGCCATATGGCGACCAAAGAATTGTATAATGGCAATCGAAAATCGTATACAGCTGAGAAGTCGCTTCGCCATGTGGCGAACGAACAAACAATTGCAAGCCAGATATTTTCACGTATGAATAGAAGCCAGATATTTTCACGTAGTTTTCCTGCAAGAGAATGATATTATATAGAGCACATCGGTTTTCGAAGCAAAATACCAACGAAGTTTGGAAGGAATTCTGAACTGTGACAGGGGAGCTTTCACGATTTCTCAGAAAGATATATAATAGAGACACTTCCGTCTGGAGCTGAAAAATAGAAGCCATTCAATGATTTTATAGTTGATGTATAATTAAGCACAAGTTTTGATAGAGGAAGTTGACCAAAGATAAGACTATCGACTCAATAAAGTTGAGCAGCAAAAAAACTGGAAGAATATTGCCACTTCTGGAGCATGGCAATATCTGCAAAAGCTGTCAGAGATATTTTCTAAATTCAATTCTTAATATTTACCGACTTTAAATTTCAAAGCCCGTCTATCTGTACCATTCAAATTTAAATTTGAAATCCCGCCTTTCTGTATCGTTCAAATCATATGGATTCATGGATTCCATATGACAGAATATTGACAGATTTTGGCACTCTCTTCTGACTCTGGTCCGACATGTGGAGATATTTAGAAGCTTTGTGTGCATGTGCTTGCCTTTGGTCGCTATCAGGGATGGAATTTGGATTTCTGGGTATTTTGCCTTATTATTAACCATTTTACACGTATTTGCAGGTTAAAATATGTTGCTGCCCGTTTTCTCAGACGTGGTTGGAAGGAGAGAAAACTTCATTTTGACGTTTGAAAAAAAATTGAAAATGTTATTATATGTCTATTTTATATTTATTAAAATTTTCTATTTTTATTTATTAAAATTTTCATTTACCAATTGTATTTTTAAATATTACTATATTCTTATATATCTATTTTCTATTCACTGTTTCTTAAATGTTAATACAACTGCTACTGCAACTACATTCAAATATTAATAGAAAATATACAAAGCTTAACTTGCTTTATGCTGTCAAATTCTAATTTCAGAAAAACTACCTAATTCCCAAAAAAGAATAAAGCGTTGGCTAGCCTTCAAAAAATTTAGTTTCAAAAATTTCGATGGTGAGTTTCTACACCCATCATATTGAATTTCAATAGTGAGTCGTTGCAGGCAGACTCAAGCAGCAAGGATGAATCGGTGCTGAAATTTCAATGGTTTGTTGCTGCAAGTAGGGTGTGAATCGGTGCCGAAATTTCATGGTGAGTTGCTGCACACAGGGTGGATCGGTGCTAATGGCCACAATGAGTTGCTGCACATAGGGTGGATAGGTGCTAGTGGCCACAACTTCTATAAGGTTGGAGCTTTCGGCCTGTAGCATGGTAAGTCCAAAGTCCAACACTTGCAAGTTGCACTCTCAATACCCTGTAATTTAATTTTCATAGTTCAGTGATAAGGAATCAACATCAGAAATTAGAACGGACATTTTTCACCAAATCCATTGCCATTTTTCACTTAATCTGGAATTGAGTTTTGAATTTTAGATAAAATATTCATATTAGGTCTCTCAAGGAACTCTCAAAAATAATTTTAGATAATTATTCAATAGGATTTACAAATAATTTAAATTTATTTAATGCCATTAATTTATTTAATTGAAATTACGGACAATCAAATTTAAATCTTGTTTAAATGGATTTATAAATAGTTTAAATTTAACTAAATTTATAAATAGTTTAAATTTATTTTACAGACCAACCGTTAGAGATAAAAATTTATTTAATTCAGCTAATTTATTTAACTGGAATGAAGGAGGTAGGGTGATCTTTCCATCATAGTCCTCTTTTTGAAAGCAACAAATTAAAAATGGGTAGATGTGCTGACATAAGATATTTTATGAGCACCACCTAAACTATGAAAGTTCTGCACTTATTTTTTCCCAAACTAATAGATTGGGTATATATAGACATGCTGTTTTTTTCTCTTAACAATATAACAGATTGGATATATATGGATTTTTATTTTTTATTTTCTTAACGATGTAATGGATATTTAAAAACTCTATAGCTTCTAAACGAAGAAAAAAAAAAACTATGCACATCACATTACTTCTAGTTCTAATTTTTTTTCAATTAAATATCAAGTTTTTATAGAGTTGAAGGTGAAATCAATAATTACTTGTTAAGTAACATTAAATTTAATATCAGTAGCTGGTTTTTTTCAAGTGATCTATATTTATTTTCTTTTCATTTCATTTCATTTTATGTTAAAGGAAGAGATAGGAGAAGACTAGATTTACAGGGTTATAAATAGTTGTAGTTGTTTTCTTACATAGTTTTCCTTTTCCCAATGAATAAAAGTGTGCAAAGAGTTAATTTTAATTTTGGATTGTGGTTGGTATTTGAAAACAGAAAACGATTATGTTGTTTTAAACTTGGTGGATGCTCAATTTTTGTTTTTCTTTGTGTGATTTTTTCTAGACGAAACTAGATTCTAACCATACAACTATGGGTGACACAAAGTACAGACTCCCCGCAAATTGGATTTGGGGTTTTCTGGCCACATAAACGAGGAGGAAAATTGAAAACTAAGGTTGAATTACCAATATTTCCTTCTCACAAAAACTACCAGTATGTGGTCTCTAATTTTTACTTATAGTTTTAATTATCTAGATCAAATATGGTGAATTTAATGGTTTCTTTTTTAACTTGGTGGATCAATTTTTTCCTTATTTTAAAAATGAAACACATGCTGCCAATTTCTTCGAGTAAATTATGTCGCCTATCATTTAGAAATTTCCTCATTGTGTTTTATTTATTTATTATAAGTGCAGTTTCTTTTTCAAAATTATGTGAATTCTAGTTGAACATTTCAATGCAATTCTTTTTTCGTTATTTTCTAAAACACTCTCATTTTAATTAAAAGCTAACATTGTTTTTCTATGTTGTTACAATGTTTATGATTTGGAAAATTAATTCATAATTTATTTTTTTATGTGTGCATTGCCACTAAATTGTCATGAGAGACACTTATTAACTTGCACTAACTTGAGAGACTGTTATTAACTTGCACTCACTCTTTCCTAGTATTTGCTTTATATCAATGTAGCAATGCCCATGAAAATTTATAATACAATGTGTTATTTTCTCAAATTTGTACTAAATTATTTTCTAAATTTTAATTATTTTCCAATAAATTTTCTTCTAATTTATTAATTTTAAAAAAATTTAAGACTTATATTTTAAAAAAATTGAAGGCTAATTTTTTAATCAAATCTGTATTGGTGAAGGGTTAATTTATTATGAGAACGTCACCAATGAAGGGAAAATTTTTAAAGATAACGTTTCTTGAAGGGAAGCATAATGACTCAAAACGTCAAAAAAAATTTCTGTGACAGGTAACGAGAAATCCAAATCTTGCCTTTTGTCGCTATGCTTGGAGTGGAATGGAATTGACGGTGGTTTTTTAACTTGCGAAGGCGGCCTGACCAGCCGCCGACAGAATATTTCGTTTCCAGTATCGTAACGTGTTTCTCTCTCCGCTTCCCCGAAACATTTTGCCGTCTATATCTGCACGACTTCCCTACGTAGTGGGCACTGGGTGCCAGGTGGGGTTTGTATGCCGAGATCTACGGTCCCGCCTGTCATATTTGGGAAGCCGCATAGACTGCAAATATCTCGCTATCACAAATTTAGTGATGTCCTCTGCTGCTAACCGGACTCCAGCGAGTTTCCAGAAGGGCCCACATATAAATTCGAATTTCTGAGGCCCGTTTTTTCGAGTTTCCCTGTCTGGAAACCTTTAACCTCGAAATCCCATGAATTCATGTGAAGTTTTCTCTTAAGAACCGTCATCGAATCACCATGGCGAATAATTTAACGGCATTGGCAGAACTGGTCGATAGTTCTCAAACTTAAATCGCTTTGCACCAAACGCTAGCGTCGACTTGTTCTACAAGGATAATGCCGCCTACTCTGAAAAATTCTTCTCTTTGCAGCTCAAAGAAAATTACAGCAGATTTTTACTTACCAGATGCGTGACCGCCCAGTTATTTGCTTTTCACTTCCGACTATCCTAGTTAATGCCCGCTTTCCATTGTCCACTCTCTTTCAGCAGAGACGAAGGGTGCTCCAAATCTACAATACCCCCTAAGTTTAAGTGTAGTAATCATGTATTAGACTATAAATAAAAACCAAATTTAATACCAAATTTAATTGTAGATTGTACGTAATTGATATATATTAAAATCTGGATTATTAAAAATGCATAAAGTAAATTGGAAACTTTTCATGATGTTAAAACAATCATAAATTTATTTTGAAAATTATTAGGTCGTGTCCACCCCTTGTTATTAAGGCGCATACATGCATCGAATATGTAAGTTTATGATTTTTAAAGTACATGTAAGATTATGATTTTTAAAGTTATAAAAGTTTTGGGAGATTATTATCTAGTGTCCACCCCACATGGTTAACAAGTATTTGGCAAGGTCTTGCCTCTTTAATGAGGTTTGAAATCATGTAGAATTAAGCTACTTTTAAGATGTTGTCATATAGTTGGTAAGTTAGATTACCTAATCACCTTTATAATAGTGTAGTTAGCTAATGGATTCTTGTTCTATTTTGAATTATCTTTCTACTTAATTATTGAACGGGGAAATCACACTCCATCGACAAGACTACCTCCTCACCAATGTCTTAACAACTAATGAGCAATATTTTCTTAAAATCACAACTTCCAAATTAACTGGACCCATACCACTCACATGTCTTCAACAACTAATGAGAAATACTTCCTTAAATCTATGACTTCCAAATTAACTAGACAACCATCCATATTGAAATTTACTCACTCAATAAAGTGGCTTTAGACCTTAGAGAAGAATGTGATTTGGTTTCTCTGGATCAAAATTTTCCTATGTTAGGCCTAGCTCATGGTTTGAGTTCTTCCATGGCCATTCTTGTTCTCTTAACAACGGGTTACTCAATAGGCTTGCATCTTCTTCTAGTAACTTTACTTTATATGCATGAATTCTCCGCCATGACCACATATTTCTCTATATCTTCAAGTAAAAAAACAATTTTCTTCAATGATTTTAACTTGTAACACAAATCGTTGACCTCCATGCATATTATTCTCTTAGGTTTGGATCACAAAAATGATATCAACGTTGATTGTAGAGAGAATATATTCATTCTGTTTTTCGCATGCTTCCTTTCACGCAACCCTTGAATGCAGAATCTTTCATTGCTTTTTCTACCCACACACTTTGGGGGACGTCGTGTGTATACATTAAATGTTTTTATTAGTTTTTCGCGGACATTGTGCATATACCTACAAGGGCATAAATTACTTAATAAAGCACAAAGAAGAAATCCATTGGGAACTATGAAGTGACAAATTGAAAGAACTATTTAGAAATATAGTTAGAGTCGTGAAGGGAAAAGCTTGATAAAGCACAAGGCAGAAATATAATGGAAACCATGAAGTCACAAACTAAGCACAGGCCAGAAATATACTTAAACCGTGAAGCGACAAAGTACAAGACATAAAAATAATTATAATATTATTTTTATGTGGGAAATTATAATTAGTACATGTGTTTTTTTTTTCAATAGAAAAAAACGCTACTTCATATTATATATATAACAAAATTAGTACATGTTTATGTTTCTCTTCTAATTTCTTTGTGACTTGATATAGTCTTTTTGTTACCAATCTTCCCACTCTATATCATCCCTTACATATTCTCTTCTCTATTTCTTCTCCAAAATAAAATATTACATTATTTATAGTATATATTTCTTCATTTTTATCTACTTGCATTAAAACTTCTCAAAAACATAATATTACAACACTTAAATGTATCAAATATTATCAGACCTCTTATAGAATCCTATCTTCTAATCAAAAGACAATAAAATATTAAGGCACAGATCCAACATAAAATTTTAGTCCTCCTATAGTGTCATGTCTATGTCATTTTTCTAGGAGTAATTTATACTACCTTCGTTTATCAGATATCCGAGTTCATAAGCAGCAAAGTATAATTTACCTGTTGGTTTATTCATCCCTCTCTTATAAAATAGATCAACAACCCAATTTTATTCTCTGTAAATGTGATCGAAGTTGATGGATTGAAAGGTACTTATCAGGACCCAAATCTTGTGTGTCTAGTTTTTGAGAATAGGTGGACAAAATCTTGTTGTATATTTTACCCATTATACAATACCTTTTTCATCTCCGAAAATATGAATAAAATCTAACCTCAGCCCTTTTTCCATAATGAGAACACCCCATAAGGCAATGATTTATGCCTTGTTGTTTGTTTTGTGTCCTCCTTCCCACCAAAATTTGGAATGGAAAGTTACATAAAGGAGCCCCCAAAGGTGCAAGATATATATATATATATATATATATATATGCCAGAATGCAACTTGTAAACACAATTTAATGACAATTGGCTTCAGGTAATTTGGAAATGGGATATTCCCTTAAGATTAAAAGAAATTTTTTTTCGTGATCAAAGAAAAAATTTTCACTTGGAAAAATCTACAAAAAGTAGGTATGATTGGCTTGGGAATTTGTGTTTTATGCAAAAATTATATGGAAAATATTGAACACCTACTATTCAACTGTCAGTACGCAGTGGAGGTATGGGTAGGGACCCTTCAAACATTGAAGATCAAAACTATATAAAGGAATGGAACTGTGATAAATTATATTACACTACAACATAAATTAAGAGGCAATACTGCTTGTATTATATATTGTCTATACAGAGGCAATTTTTTAAGACAGTAATTTGAGACACCCGCTTAAAGACAATATTTAAAGCAAAACACAACTTTTTTTGTCTCAATTTAAGACAATTTACACAAAAATTGTCTTAAAAGCCCCCTCTATTTCATTTTTGTCTCTTGAAAGACAATAATTGGGATTAAAGACATATTGTCTTTATAGAGGCAATGTGTCTTTAATCCTAGCTATTGTCTCTCTAGAGACAATAAAAAATTATATTTAAAGACAATGCAATATCACTTTTGTCTCTTTAGAGACTATTAAACAACGAACCTATAAAAATTTCACCATTGAACCACCAATATTCTACTTATAAGGCAAGCTCTCTTCCATTGAGCTAACACCCTTTAAAGAATTATCTAAGTTACGATAATCCTTGAAATTGCATATATAGGAATTTATTTGAAAAAAATGTTTGGCACATAATGGCATAATCGATAAAATCTCTTTTCTAGTAATCTATAATTTAAAAGATGCAGGGGCAATTTGACTATGGAAAACTCATCTAAAATTTGTTTTAAATGTACATATGTATATAATCCAATGATGTATACTAAGAATATATAAAGTTAAAAAAAACTTATAAAGAATATGTGAAACTTACACAAGCTTAAATACATTGATTGGTGTGAAATTTAATCATGATCCAGTTTCAGATTTAAATCTTATAAAAACAATGTAACTATTGTATATTTCAACATTTAAACTAAGTCATATTACTAAAAAGAGATGAGTACAAACAATATACAATAATGAAACATATGGAATTGCATAAATCGTCAACCATGAACTTGACAAAAGCATGAAGTTGTACCGATAATGTCAGCCTTAAACTCATTTGGAAATTTAATGGGAGTGCACACTATGGCAGGTTTTATACTCATTTTAAACCCTAATTGAAGGTGCCCAATACATCAGTTAGAAATCTCTTGCCAATATTATAGTGTGAAAGTCATCTAGGAAATTGAACCCTATGCTACAAGATCTAGGGGTGTCTCTTGTTAGAAACACAATTTTTTTTCTAATGGTGTAGGAATGCCTTAAAAATTGGGCATGACTCACTACAACTGTAAATTGTAGTTTTTAAAAACGAAGGGCAAGAGAGAAATATTAATTCTTTGTGTTAATGTTGGTAGTTGTCATTTACCATGTAAAATTGAATGGCCAAAAACAAAAACTGGGATAGAACGAGAAACCAAGCTCTTAAGGAAATCTCAAGAGACCTTGGATCACTTGTCATGATTTTGGTGGTGTTATTATTGAGAAACAATACACCAACCTATTAATGCCTAAAAATTCCCTATTGGGAATGAGAAGAAGATGCCTACATAATTGTTCATCAATATAAAATACAATACTCCTACACTGAAATTAACATCCACAAAAGTTGCGTGATGGCTCTGATTTGGGAAGACCCTCAAGAAGGCCTAAAAAATAGCTGCAAAACAAAAATAATTCCAACCAAGCATAAAACCCAATGAAAACTACATTCAAGCATGTGGCTAAACTCATCGAGTAGAAAATATGACATATATAGAATTTAAAGAAGATATTGATTCAAGTTATAGAAGGAAATTTTCACTATAGCTTATAGATGTAGAACTAAAATAAGACATTGATTCAAGTTATGGAAGGAAATTGTCACGATAGTTTATAGTTCTTGTTCAAATTGATTCTTAAGTGCATATCTAGCTATATATAAGAATGTTGCATTAATGTAGTAATCTTGTTTAGTTGATGTTTCAAATTATGGGATACCTTTTGATTTACACCATGTTATTCTTTTTAGCTCCGAAAATTGTACCACAATTGTAGTGATATTGCATAAGTAAGCTTCAGATTGATAACAAGAACTCCTAAAATTCATTACAATAAGTAACTATTTACAATAGTGCCAAATCAAGATGATAGATATGTTAATTTCCAATAATTACCACTATTGTTTCCCCCATCCACATTAATTTTCTTTCCCAATAACATATATGGAAAAGTGTCTGGTTGTGTTGGCTTGGCCTGAAAAAATATACACCAATTCAAGTAGTCACTGAATTAACACCAAGACTTTAATATTTATCCAAAGGGCACATGTTTGTAGTTTTTCTTGGCATTGACAGTCTAATAATAAAACAAAATAAAATACAAAATCCTCAACTGACAACAATACCTTCAGAGAACTTTACAAGCAATCACTTTCAAAATAAAAAATGTGCCTTAAAAATTTAATGAAAATTACAAGGAAAACATCATAGATAAAAAAAAAAACCCTTTTGATATTTTCTAATATTCATTAGACACGCTCCAATTTTGAATGATGATGTTTCACTAATCTCTTGTTGATGTGTAATAATGAAATCTCATGGAGAAAATGTAATAAAAAAAAGAGACAAACCTAGAAATAAAAGGAAATGGAATAGATAGCCTACTTTCATACCTTAGGCAAGCGCCTTATATAATATTTATAAAAATATCCATCTGGACTAGGTCAAACTTAACCAAAAAAAATATGCACAAAACTCAATTGAGGTGCATTTATTTATTTATGATATATATCTAATAAGCATAGGAACCAACGATCATGGTGTCATGAAGAGAAGTAGTTATGGAGAAGTGTGCATGTTGAGATGAGAATCTTCAACACATTAGATCCTCCCAGTTTAACTCGAAAGCATCCATGTTTTTTCCTCTTGGTTTTGGAAAAACAGTATTCACAAAAAGGACAAAGCATAAAACAATAATACTATGGTTTACCCTAAATTCCTGTGCACAAGCCTATGCATCCATAATAATTGAGTGGGGTTGAGAAAAAGGACCATTGTCCAAGAAAATGTGGGCAAGCATAATAGCCCAAGGGCGACATATTTTGTTTAGCTTTGCATCTTCAATGTAGAATTGTTATATATGTGGTGAAGAGATGCTGGGTTTGCATAATGCGATGGATGGAAAATTCACAAAGTTGATTGGCGAAGCAACAAAGCGAAAATCGCCCTGGAGAGGCGACCTCTTGTAGTGGTGGCTACTGTAATAACTCTCTTAAAACCCCATTCTCCCTCCTTCTCCCGTGGCCTCCTTTCTCTTTCTCGGAAGTTTATATATCAATAGTCCAATAAAATTCACGCGTTGTACCTTGGTTAACCTTCGTGCATCTTCCTCATATGACCACCGTCCGTTGGCTCCCCTCCAGATCGACGACGCTCGACAATATCGCGCGGCCTCCGATGTCAAACTTTAACGTGCGATGGCGCGCAATGATGGCGGTTTTCGTGGGTCCACCTTTGCCACGTGTCGACGGTTCTATGGAATTGCTCGCGATTGGAGAATACCGCTTACTCCGCAAAAGTGGTGTGATATGGGCAATCCGGCTTTGTAAATCCACTCACGATTTTGAAATAGTGTTGACCAGGGTTCAAGTCAGGTTACACTATCCTCTTATTTATTAACTCACGTCTAACCTCAATCATGGTTCCGATAGCAAAACAATTCTATCTTGGTGTAAGCGGGGTTTGCACTACTACGGGACTGAGTTCAATGACCACAATAATACGCAGACCTCGTCTTCGGATGGGGTTTCAATTGTTCAAACAATTCAAGGGAAACAATGAACAAAGAGATGCGAATATTGTACAACAGCTCAATTCACGATTATATACAAGACAGTGTTCAATCGCCTCACAATTAAACAAAATTCCTCACAAACAGCAATTCAAGACAGTTGGATAATCAACGGGAACTGAAATTCATTTAATTGGAAGCAATTTCTTGATACACAGATTTTATTGCAGAAATATCTCTTCTTCTCTTCTCTCTTCTTCCTCTCCCCTCAATGCATCTGAGGGATACAATTTATATACATTACAATGTGTCTCTTTGGTTCCTCTGTGAGGACCATTCAGAAAATCAAAAGCCTAATTACAATAATTCAACTAACTGAAATATGACAGATGCACTGAACTGAACTATTCGACTTCTACAGACTCTGACTAATATAAATGAAACAGTTAGCTGAGGTATTGAAACCTAGCTGTTACAATTTAAATGTTTTTGAACCCTCCTAGCCACAACATGTGGACAAAACCTCCTACATTGCTGGCTAGTGTCTAATGCCCCTGCATCAGACTCCCGAGGGAAATTTTCTTCATGGGCTCCTGTCCATGAGCTCTTCCACTGATCTGCCTATCTTCTGCAACATTCCTTCAATCATCCAAGTGGCATCTTCCTCTGGCTTATCCTTCCATTTGATTAAGTACTGAAAGTACTCTTGTCCTCTGGTCTTCCTGAACACTCTTATGTCCAATATCTTCTCTGGTTGCAATGGTTGCGCTGGAGGTAGCTGCTCTTTCCACTCAATCTGTTCCTTGTCTACTGATCTTTCTTCTACACCATCATCTTCATACTTGTACAAATCTGCAACATTAAAAATGGGAGATATTCCAACATCAGGTGGAAATTCAATCTCATAAGCATTTGCAGAAAACTTTCTAAGTATCTTGCATGGCCCAATCTTTTTGAACTTCAATTTGTTATACTGCTTCTTTGGGAATCTCTCCTTTCTCAAGTGTGCCAAAACCAGATCTCCTACTTCAAAATGAACTTCTTTTTTGCTCAATTCTACTCTACCTTTGTATTTGATGTTGCTGCCTTGTAGTTGTTGTTTCACTTGTTCATGTATGGCCTGGATCTCTGAAGAAAATTCCTCACCATATGCGCTCCTTAACTCTGCCCTTCCCAGATTTCTTAACTCTGATATTCCTCTGAGGTGCATTCCATAAAAAATATGGAATGGACTCTGCCCTATGCTTCTGTTCGTTGAGTCATTATATTCATATTCTGCTTGGGGAAAAATATGGTCCCACTGCTTGGGATGCTCTCCTACAAGACTTCTCAACAAATTTCCTAGACTCCTATTCACTACCTTAGTTTGTCCATCAGTCTGAGGATGATAAGCTAAGATGAAACTCAGTTTGGTACCAAGTTTCTTCCATAGTGTCCTCCAAAAATGACCCACAAATCTGGTGTCTCTGTCTGAAACAATACTCTTGGGCAACCCATGCAATCTAACAACTTCTTTGAAAAACAAGTTAGCAACATGGGTGGCATCACTAGTTTTATAGCATGGAATAAAATGTGCCATTTTGGAGAATCTTTCCACTACAACAAAGACTACATCATTCCCTCTCTGAGTCTTGGGCAATCCTAGAACAAAATCCATACTCACCATGTCCCAAGGCCTGTCTGGAATAGGCAAGGGAGTGTACAATCCTGCATTCTGGCTCCTTCCTTTAGCATATTGACAGATCTTGCAATTCTTTACAAACTTGTCCACTTCTGCTCTCATCTTGGGCCAGTAATAGAAGTGACTTAGCTGCTCATAAGTCTTATCAGTACCAAAGTGTCCAGCAAGTCCACCACTATGCTTCTCTTTGATCAAATTTTCTCTCATGGAACATTTTGGTACACACAGTTGGCTTCTTCTGAATAACAAGTCCTCCTGCAGGAAATAATCCAGCCACTGGCTTCTATTTGTTAAAACAGGGTTACTACATGCCTCAAGTGCTTCCTTAAAATCTGGATCTGTTTTATACAATTCCTTGAGAAAATAAAACCCTACAACTTCAAAATTTGTTTCTTGAACAGGCATGTGCCTCCTACTCAAAGCATCAACTACTTTATTGGCTTGGCCACTTATATGTTTCAAAACAAAATTAAAACCTTGGAGATACTCAACCCATTTGGCATGCTTATGCTTCAACTTGGGCTGCTGTACAATATACTGCAAAGCATGATTGTCAGAATATAATACAAATTCCCTGGACATCAAATAATGTCTCCACTTTTTCAATGCTTGAACAATTGCATAGAATTCCTTCTCATAAGAGGAATACTTCCTTTTGGTGTCATTTAGCTTCTCACTGAAATAGGCTATAGGCCTATCATCCTGAATCAACACAGCTCCAATGGCTTCCCCACTGGAATCACACCTCACTTGAAATGGTTTAGTAAAATCAGGCAGAATCAAAACAGGCTTCTCAGTTATCTTTTGCTTCAAAAGTTTAAAGTTTCTTTCTGCTTCAGCAGTCCACTTAAATGGATGTTTGCTCTTCTTTATTGTCTCAATTATGGGTGCATTGATCTTACTGAAGTTTCTTATAAATTTTCTGTAAAAACTAGCAAGTCCATGGAAACTTCTTACCTCAAAAACATTCCTGGGTGAAGGCCACTCCACAATTGCCTTAACCTTTTCTGGGTCCATCTTCAATCCTTCTACAGAAACAACAAAGCCCAAATACACCAACTCTTCTTTCATGAATGAGCATTTTTTTAAATTTATCAGTAGTTTCTCTTGGTGCAGCTTTTTCAAGACATGATTAAGATGCCTTAAATGTTCTTCTTTAGTTCTGCTGAAAACTAATATATCATCCAAATATACTATCACAAATTTACCAATGAATTCCTTCAATACTTCATTCATAAGTCTCATGAAAGTACTAGGTGCATTTGACAACCCAAAAGGCATTACCATCCATTCATATAATCCTTCGTTTGTTTTAAAGGCAGTTTTCCACTCATCACCCTCTCTTATTCTAATTTGATGGTATCCACTTTTCAAATCTATCTTTGAAAAATATTTAGCACCACTCAAACAGTCCATCAAATCCTCAATTCTAGGTAAAGGGAATCTGTACCTGATTGTGATCTTATTGATTGCTCTGGAATCAGTACACATCCTCCAGCCTCCATCTTTCTTTGGGCTCAATACTGCTGGTACTGCACATGGACTCAAACTTTCTTTGATCAGCCCCTTGTCCACCAATTCCTGTACTTGTCTCCTGATTTCCTCATTTTCTTTGGGAGTCATTCTGTAGGCTGCCTTATTTGGTAGATTTGAACCAGGGATAAAATCTATCTGATGGCTGATCTTTCTCACAGGTGGCATCTCATCAGGTAAATCATCCACAATAATGTCACAATAATTGTCTAACATCTCTTGGATTTCTACTGGAAAATCAGAAATCTTTGTAGAAGTAAGAACTACCTTAGGTTTGCAAACTAAAGAAAAACTTACCTCTTCTTCTTCTATCTGCTGCAGATATTCCTTCCCGCTCAGCAACAAGGTCTTTGGATCAATCACTCTGCTGGATGGCTCTCCTTCTTCCATGGGTATCAATGTATGATGTACCCCATCAGATCGGAATGTTAGTGTTCTTCACATGTGCAACTGTTTTGCTGCATCCATTTGCCAAGGTCTACCCGGCGGTATATGACACACATCCATGGGCATTACATCACAGGACCTTATCTTTGTATTTTCCCATTTGCAGCTCTATCTCACATTGTTCTTTTACAATCAGCTGGTGCCCTTTATGCAGCCAGGACACCCTATAGAGAGTGGGATGCTCCCTTGTCTTCAGTCTCAACTTCTCTATCACCTCAGTTGAAACCATATTTTTTTTGCTGCCACTATCAATGACTAGCTGGCAGCATTTCCCTTGGACTTTGCATATGATCCTAAACAAAGTCTTCCTTTGTGCAGGCTCAGTGACCTCTTTGGTTTGCTTCAACAGGACCTTGTTAACCACCAAGGACTCTCCCCTTTCTGGTAGAATTTCTTCTTCAATTTCTGCCTCTTCTCCAGCCTGGGCAACAACAGCATTTCTTGGGCCAGCACCCACATTCTCCGGACACTCATAGTGCTTATGTCCCACTTGCTGACATCTATAGCACCTCAACTCTCTACCTCTGCCTCTGTCTCTGCCTCCTCTTCCTTTTCCTCTATAAGAACCCCTTCTGCCCCTTGCATCATCCTCTATAGATGCATTCTGAGGTGAGATACGGTTAGCTCCATCCCTGGGTGTAGTAGGCTTTCCTCTACCACCCTGACTTCCCTTTCCACGGAAAGTACCTCTCTTCTTGGCAGACTGTTTCCTCAGGACTTTCTCCTCTGCTTTCAAGGCCATCTAGTAGGCCTCTTACACTGTCTTGGGAGACGGAAGACCAATCTCATCTTGGATCTCCAGCTTGAGACCATTCACATATCTGGCAGTCTTCTCTGGTGTGTCCTGAAATTGCCCAGCTCTTATGCTCCACTGCGCGTAGGGTCTCACCAGCGTAGAAGGAGAATGCCCCCGTCGACAACCTCTAGTCTCGGGTTACGCAATTGCCTGCTTTCTTGCCAGACTGGTAATCACTAGGCAAGAATTTACCTTTTAATTTAGACATCATTAGGGTCTGACTCTTGATAGGTTGCTCTATCTCCTCCCTTCCTGCTGCCGCTGCCCCACTGGAAGTCCGACATGTCCCACAAAGCTTTGTCACTGTAAACTTGACCTTTTTATCTTCGCTTATTTCTTCATAGTCGAAGCACTTGTTCATTTCATTTATCCAGTCCACTAGCTCCTATGGATTCAATCCTCCTGCAAAATTTGATACTTCAATCTTGGGCTTAACTGCAGACCCCATAACAGTTCTGAGGAGCCTCAAGTCAAGAGGAATCTCAACATTTTCTTCAGCTTCTTCTATTTCAGGTTCACTGATGTCTTCAGGATCTATGGGCTGTCTTCGCTCCATGGCATCCATTCTGGCCTTGAACCTCTGCAAAATCCCCAACACCTCTGCGTTGGGGGCTTGATCTCATGTGCAGTACACCTCTACCAACTAGGATTTCCATGTCGACTTCTTGCAAAAAACTAAAAGGCTCGATACCACAAATGACGACGAAAAAGCGAAAATGACTCCCCTAGGAGAGCTGACCTACTATAGTCATGGCTCTGTCGACAACTCGCTTCTAAAACCCCGTTCTCCTTCTCCACGTGGCCTCCCTTCTTTCGCGCGAAGTTTATATATCAATAGTCCAATCAAATTCACGCGTCGTACCTTGGTTAACCTTCGCGCATCTTCCTCATACAACCACCATCCGATGGCTCCCCTCTAGATCGACGGTGTTCAACAATATCGCGCTGCCTCCGATGTCGAACTTTAACGTGCGATGGCGTGCTATAATGGCGGTTTTCATGGGTCCACATTTGCCACGTGTCGACAGTTCTATGGAATCGCTCGCGATTGGAGAATACCACTTGTCTCTGAAAAACGGTGTGATATGGGAAATCTGGTTTCGCAATTCCGCTCACGGTTTTGAAATAGTGTTTGACTATGGTTCAAGCTGGGTTACGCTATCCTCTTATTTGTTAACTCACGTCTAACCTTGGGTCAGGTTTCCAATAGAAAAATGATTCTGGTTCTGTGTAAGCGAGGTTTGCACTACTACAGGACAGAGTTCAATGACCACAATAATACGCAGAGCTCGTCTGCGGATGGGGTTTCAATTGTTCAAACAATTCAGAAACATTACTGAAAGAATCCTGAAAGGGTCACACAACGGCTCAATTCACAATTATATACAGAGCAGGTGTATTAACCTCTGATTAAACAAAATTCTTCACAAATAACGATTCCGCTTGAGTTGGATAATCAATGACAGGAACTGAAATTCTTTTAATTGGAAGAAATTGCTTGATACACAGTTCATTCTGAGAGAATCTCTCTTCCTCTTCCCCTCTTTTCCTCTCTTCCTTCTATACATCCGAGGGATACAATTTATATAAATTAAAATGTGTCTCTTCGGTTCCTCTGTGAGGACCGTTTAGAAAATCAAAAGCCTAATTACAATTATTCAACTAACTGGAACATGAAAGATGGACTGAACCTAACTATTCGACTTCTACAAATTCTAACTAATCTAAATGAAGTAATCAGCTGAGGTATTGACACCTAGTTGTTACAATTTGAATGATTTCGAACCCTCCCTAATACAACATGTGGACAAAACCTCCTACATTTAAAGCTAGTGTCTAATGCCCACGCATCATTG
>CM076573.1:731819145-731892572 GCA_034641835.2 Pinus albicaulis | reverse complement strand
TTGTTATCGATGAAATAGGTAACTGCACTGGTACCTACTTTTTGACATAGCAAGAAAAGCACCAGATTTTGAAAAGTGGTGATGCAGAATCAAATTTGTTTTTTTGAGCATGTTTTTGGCACTTTAATATTGATTTATTTATTTATTTTTTCTGTGATGCTTTTTATGTCGATTTTGAATAGTGGTGGCGTATCATCACCAGCGTTTTTTTAGAGGATTGATTTTGACACTATACATTTTCTAATGTCTTTTTCTTCCATGAGATGTTTATTTTTAAGTGCATTTATGTACTTTTGTTTTAAAAAGAAAAAAATATTTTTTAAAAAAATAAAAATTTGTAATGATATCTTCACTTTTTCACGTAGATAAAAAATGAAAAAAGGGTCAATATTATAAAGTATATATTTTCTACAAGTTTATGTATTGCTAATTAATTTTTCAATGCACATCAAATAATTGTTGCTAAAAAACCAATATTTTGAACGATATGACAAAAAATTACAAACTTTCAATACAAATAGAATGCAAAAAATACACTTTTAGAGACTTTTTTTTAAAAATAACATGTTAAATAAACTAATTTTTGGGACATCTTAACAAAAAAACTTAAGAAAATAGCTTTTTTATTGAATTTTATGTCAAAAAATAATAGTAATCACATGGTTTTTACAAAAAATAAGGATTCTTCTCATAAAATATCAAAGTATAAACGTCACAAGTAAAACTGATTAATAGATCTCGAAAATGAGCTTTGTTTGCAAGCATAACTTAAAGATCCCCAACATTATCAACTAATACATGTTCAACATCATCTAGAACATCATTGATGGCTTCTTCCGCAACATTTTCTACTTCATTTTGGTCATTGTCATCTTCTAATGGATCTTTCATGTCTGAAAATTTTCCAAGGTGTCCTTTTCCAATCATTCCATATAATGGTGGTTGAGGTTCATTTGCTTTTTTTTCCACAAGTGATTCATTAAAATCCCCTTTCCTCAAACCAACTTATTGCTTCGCTTCTGGAAGGAATTCAAGAGCATTAATTCTTTGTTGAATAAATTTGCATTGCACTAGGTCTTTCTCAATGGCAATGCAATTTCTTCCTTTTGGTAGGCAAAATGCTAGTGTTGTACCTAATCATCAAGTACAAAAGAAATAAGTAAGAATTTTAGTATAAAGACATAAAAAGTAAAAAATAAAATATTTAAACTTAAATTTGTATAATAAAACTTACATGAACCTGAAAATAGATCCATAACCCAATCTCCTACATTTGACAGCATCGCTCGGCCTGCCTCCGGCCCCTAACTGGGTGGAGGGAAATTCTGAGAATCACCCTTCACCCAGTCGGGGGTCGAAGGTAGGCTGGGCAACCCTTGACGACGCCACCTGGCCAGCCTCCACCCAGTCGGGGACGATTCTCAGAATTTCCCTCCACCCAGCCTGGGGTGATTCTCGGAGTTACCCTCCACCCAGCCAGGAGTGAATCTTAGAATATCCCTCCGCTCAGCTGATGGTGATTCTAGGAATCACCCTCTGCCTAGCCGAGTGCCAGAGGCAACCCGGGTGGCGTCGTTGAGGGCTGTCCAGCCTGCCGCCAGCCACTAGCTAGGTAGAGGTAGGCTGGGCAGTCCTCGATGGCACCACCCAGCTAGCCTCCGGCCCCCCAATCAGCAAAGGGCGATTCCGAGGATCACCCCCAGCTAGGCCGAGGGCGATTCCGAGAATCACCCTTAGCCCAGCCAAAGGTGATTCTCGGTATCACCCTCCTTCCAGCCGGGGGCCAGAGATAGGCCGGGCAGTGCTGTCAAGGGCTGCCTACCCTGCCTTCAGCCCCTGGCTGGGTGGAGGGCGATTCTCAGAATCGCCCTCCGTCCAGTCGAGGGAGTGAGATTCTCAGAATTGCCCTCCACCCAGTCAGGGGTGATTCTCATAATTTCCCTCCACCCAGCCAGGGGTGATTCTCAGAATCGCCCTCCACCTAGTCGGGGGTGATTCTCGAAATCACCCCTTGCCCAGCTGGGGGTGATTCTCTATATCGCTCTCTGCCCAGCTGGGAGCCAGAGGCAAGCCGGGCGGAACTGTCAAGGGTTGTCCAGACTGCCTCCGACCCGCGGCTGGGTGGAGGACGATTCTCAGAATCGCCCTTTGCCTAGCCGAGGGCCGGACGTTGGTCAGGCAGCTCTCAACGGTGCCGCCTAGCCAGCCTCCGGCCCTTGGCTGGGCAGAGGGTGATTCCGAGGATCTCCCTCCGCCCGGCTGGGCGCTAGAGGCCAGCCAGGTGGTGCCATCGATGGCTGCCCAACCTGCCTCCGCCTAGCTAGGGGCCAGAGGCAGGCTGGGTAGCTCTCGACGACATCGCCTGGTTACCTCCAGCCTCCGGCTGGGCAGAGGGTGATTCTGAGAATCACCCCCAGTTGGGCAGAGGGTGATTCTGAAAATCACCCCCTGCTGGGCAGAGGGCGATTTCGAGAATCACCCCCAGCTGGACAAAGGGTGATTTCGAGAATCACCCCTAGCTGGGTGGAGGACGATTTCGAGAATCACCCCCGGTTGGGTGGAGGGCGATTCCAAGAATCACTCTCGGCTGGGCGGAGGGCGATTATGAGAATCACCCCAGTTGGGCAGAGGGCGATTCTGAGAATCACCCATGGCTGGGCAGAGGGTGAATTCGAGAATCACCCCCGACTGGGTGGAGGGCGATTTCTAGAATCACCCCCGGTTGGGTGGAGGGCGATTCCAAGAATCACCCCTGGCTGGGCGGAGGGTGATTATGAGAATCACCCTAGTTGGGCGGAGGGTGATTCCGAGAATCACACCTGGCTAGGCAGAGGGTGATTCCGAGAATCACCCTCGACTGGGCAGAGGGCGATTCCGAGAATTACCCTTAGTTTGGCGGAGAGCGATTCCGAGAATCACCCTCGGCTGGGCGAAGGGTGATTCTGCGAATCACCCTTAGCTGAGCAGAGGGTGATTCTCGGAATCACCCTCCACCCAGCCAGGGGCGATTCTTGGAATCGCCCTCTGCCCAGCCGGGGGCCAGAGGCCGGCCAAGTGGTGTCGTCGAGGGCTACCCAGTGTGCCTCCGTCCCCTAGCGGGTGGCAAATTATTTTTTATTTTATTTTATTTTTTTCAAACACAAACTATTTAAAAAATTTAATTTTTTTTTTAAACAAAAACTATTATAATAAAAAAAATATGTTTTTTAATATAAAAAAATATTCAATTAAAATTCTAAAATATAAAAAAACAATAAAAACAAATTAAAAAATATGTTTTAAAAAATAAACAAACAAATATTAATTTTTTTTTTTTTTTTTTAAAGTTATTATTATTATTATTTTTAAATTAAAACAATTATTATTTAAAATATAAAAAAACAATTAAAAAAAATTTAAAATATGTTTTAAAATATAAACAAACATATATAAGAAGATTTTATTTTTATTTTCTTAAAACTAAAACAATTATAATTTAAAATATAGAAAAACAATAAAAAAAATTAAAAAATATGATCAGTAACATTGTTTTGGATAGAAGCAGTTGCATGCATTGTTTATGTGATAAACAGATCTCCTACAAAGAGTGTGATGAACAGAGTTCCAGAAGAAGCATAGTCAAGTATGTCATGTAGTGTATCTCATTTCAAAGTTTTTGGATGTGTAGCCTATGCACATGTGCTTAAGCAAATAAGAGGAAAATTAGATGATCAAAGTGAAAAATGCATATTTACTGGTTATAGTGAGTAGTCAAAAGCTTATAAATTGTATAACCCTGTCACAAAGAAGACAATCATTAGTAGAAATGTTGTGTTCAAAGAACAAGAGTCATGGAATGGGATTGTAGACACACTAACTGATGCACAAACACCATTGATGGAGAAGGATGATGTGGCAGAAAAGGAGTAGCAAGAATCAAGAGAGAAGACACCAAACAGAGTCACACCAGCAAGGACTCCAAGATTTTTAGAGCAGCATGGATCTTCAAGTAGATTAACAGACCAAAATTCTCCAATCAGCGAATCAGGTAATGAATCAAGCAATGGTAAGAAAAATATGAGAAGTCTAAAAGATATTTATGATGATTTGGATGTTAGTTCAAATTTTGCATTGTTGGCATTCCAACCTTCTTCGTTTGAAGAAGCAATCAGAGATGAAAATTGGGTGCAAGCCATGGATGAAGAGATGAATTCAATTGAAAAGAATGATACATGGGATTTGGTTGATTTACCAAACAATAAAAATCTCATTGGTGTGAAGTCACTGTACAAGATAAAGGTGGACGAGAAAGGTGAGATTGATAGATTTCAAGCAAGACTTGTAGCAAAAATATTCTCGCAGCAACCGGGAATAGACTTTTGGGAAGCATTTTCTTCGGTAGGCAGATTGGATACTGTAAGAGCAGTTCTAGCGAAAGCAACTCAGAACAAGTGGAAATTATATCAGATGGATATCAAATCGGCCTTCTTGAATGGTATTCTAGAAGAAGAGATTTATGTGCAGTAGCCTCCAGGTTATGAAGTTGAAGGTAAAGAAGATAAATTTTACAGATTGAAGAAAGTACTCTATGGAATCAAACAAGCACCTAGAGCATGGTATAACAAAATCGACAGTTACATTATCAAGAATGGATTTTGCAGAAGCAACATTGAGCCTACTTTATACACAAAGGTAAATGAGCATGGACAAATTTTGATTGTTTGCCTATTTGTTGATGATATGATTTTTACAGGTGATCTTGACCTACATGAATTTGAAGAAGCCATGATGAAAGAATTTGAGATGATATATCTTGGTCTCATTAAATATTTTCTTGGCATTGAAGTTGAGCAATCTGAAAAAAAAGAATTCTTGTTTGCCAAAATAAATATGCCAGAGATTTGTTGAAAAGATTCAGGATGGATAATTGCAAACATGTACCTACACCAGTTGCAACAGGTATAAAGTTCAGTAAGGATGATGAAGGGGCAGATGTCAATCCAACTCTATTCAAAAGATTGGTTGGCAGCGTCATGTATCTCACAGCTACAAGACCAGATATTATGCAAGGAGTAAGTTTGATTTCCAGATTTACAGAGACTCCAAAAGACACACATTGGAGTGTTTGAAAAAATAATTCTGAGATACATAACAGGAACCTTAGATTATGGCATAATGTATGCAAGTACAGAAAAGAAAGAATTGATTTGATACACAGATAGTGATTCTGCAGGTAGTTTGGATGATAGAAAGATCACATCCGGTTATGTGTTTCATCTTGGTTCAGGAGTGCTAGCATGGACATCTAAGAAGCAACTTATTGTGACACTATCATCAACAGAAGCAGAATATGTAGCAGCAACTTCAGCATCATGTCAAGCAATATGGTTAAGAAAAGTATTGGATGGACTCAAGCAGAAACAACAAGAATCAACAACGATATACTGTGACAACACATCAGCAATTGTATTATCCAAGAATAGTGTGTTTCATCAAAAGAACAAGCATATTGATACTAGATATCATTTTATTCGAGAACTTGTGAGCAATGGAGAAGTTCACTTGAAGACTTGTAAATCTAGTGATCAATTGGTTGATATATTTACAAAGCCATTAGTAGTACACTTGTTTGAGTTTCACAAAAGAAACTTGGGTGTTGTAAGCCTAGCTGAGATATAGACTAGTAGGCATTTTTGAGTTGTCATGAATTATGTTCTAGTTTAGCGGTCGTAATTAAGGGGGAGTGTTAAAATATATAATTACCTCCCGCATGCATTATTAGACAATCAGTTAAGTGAATTAGTGATAGATATATTTGGTGAGTGAGTTAGAGAGTGAGTTAATTGAGAGTTGATCAAGTTGAGTAATGTGAGAACCTGTGCATGTCAATTTAGGTTAAATACCCTTCACCGAGTTCATTTTATTCAGATTGTGATTTAGAGTAATTGAAGATTAATTGAAGAGCCACAGCTCATTGTTTTGTGTGTGAAATACTTGTGTTATTTGTGTTTGAATCCTCTGCCTATCCAACATATACATATGTTTATACATCATATCAATATCAACCACCGAGACTTTTAACAAGGAAACAACGTTATTGCTTAGTTTAAATATAGTAAAACAAAAAATAAATAGTTTTTAATATTAATAATTACAAGATTTATGGGTGATAATAAATATTTCACTAATCTCATCTTTGTTACAAGTGTCAAATGCTAAGCTAATTTTTGTCATGTTTGATCTGACCAATTGCCGGTGGTTGGGTTAAGAATGCCATGGATTTCTTACAATTAAAGAATGTTTCCCTGCCATAAATAAATTTTGATGGTTTTCATACTTTACCGTTTATATAATTTTTAAAAGTAATATGAGATGTTTTAGATTCCTTTTGGGAAAGTGACGAGACCTTTTTGTTTGTCAATATATATAATATATAAAATTCTTTAAATAATTATATACATGACATGTAAAATCATTATACACATATTTGTTCACTTTGTATGCGAATAATATATATAATATATAAAATTCTTTAAATAATTATATACATGACATGTAAAATCATTATACACATATTTGTTCACTTTGTATGCGAATAATTTTAAGTTAGGAATATTGTTTAAATAATGAAAAGAAAATTAAATAAATAAAACTAATTTCACATTTTAATAAATGTATGTTTCATTTGTCTACTAATAGCTAGGAATATTGTTTAAAGCTCATAATATTGTTTAAGCAATTTCAATAGGAACTTGAGTACCACTTAGGGTTGTTTTTTGGAATTTCACCGTGTTTGTCTTTTCGATCAAAGGTTATGGAAATCGCTAGCAATTATATTCACTTTGTATGCGAATAATTTTAAGTTAGGAATATTGTTTAAATAATGAAAAGAAAATTAAATAAATAAAACTAATTTCACATTTTAATAAATGTATGTTTCATTTGTCTACTAATAGCTAGGAATATTGTTTAAAGCTCATAATATTGTTTAAGCAATTTCAATAGGAACTTGAGTACCACTTAGGGTTGTTTTTTGGAATTTCACCGTGTTTGTCTTTTCGATCAAAGGTTATGGAAATCACTAGCAATTATATTCACTTTGTATGCGAATAATTTTAAGTTAGGAATATTTTTTAAATAATGAAAAGAAAATTAAATAAATAAAACTAATTTCACATTTTAATAAATGTATGTTTCATTTGTCTACTAATAGCTAGGAATATTGTTTAAAGCTCATAATATTGTTTAAGCAATTTCAATAGGAACTTGAGTACCACTTAGGGTTGTTTTTTGGAATTTCACCGTGTTTGTCTTTTCGATCAAAGGTTATGGAAATCACTAGCAATTATATTTTCTTAGAAGTGATGAGTTTCTTTTACTTTAAAAATAATATCTATGTCAGAGAAGCATTTTTATTGGACTCTCGATATATTATGTATAAAAGCAGAATGAAATTTTTGTGAAAAATAAATAAATCAGAAGTTCCATTCTTTAATGGGAGCTCTTACATGTCTTAGGGAAGCATTGCAGTTGATTTTTAATTTTTGTTATTTGATCAAAATAATTAAAAGCCCTATTTGTAATGTTAACCTTATAAATAACAAATAATTTATTTTTTTAATTATTTTAAATTAATTTTTTAAATTGTGATTGGTTAATAGACCTCTCTTCTTATTGAGTCATCATTTTCTGCTAGCATGAACTCATACTACTGCGGGGCTCTGACATACTGTTATATTGTTAAGTATACAATGGCCAACATAGACACACAAGCGACAACGTACGATACCTACCAGCCAAAACGTGCCGGAAACCACTGTTAAAAATGAACATTGAAAAAAATCTAAAGTCATCTCTTATCCTCTTTGAGTGGAAATACTACTTTACATTGGAAACTTTGAATGAACCTGGTAAACCTTAAAGTCAAAGGCTCTTCCAACCTTCTACATTAAAATTTCCGGCTATGGCACTGATTTTGATTTTAGTTTAAAAAGTTTTCATTATTTCAAAGATTTTGATTTTAGTTTAAAAAGTTTTCATTATTTCAAAATCTATAAGCTAATTTTGATTTTAGTTTTAAAAAAAATTATTAATTCAAAACTTAAAAACATTAAAATATGAAACAGTGTGGAGAATGTTTAAAATAAAATTTTGATTTTAGTTTAAAAAAAAATTATTAATTCAAAACTTAAAAACATTAAAGTATGAAACAGTGTGGAGAATGTTTAAAATAAAATAATTATACCCTTGTAATATAAATATACTAATTTGGAATTTATTGGAGTTGTGTTCCGATGTATTATTTCATTTGGTACTTTGTTAGATGGAATTCTCACTTATAATGTTATTATCCTTGCGGTCAATACCACCCAAACATCATTCCAGCGAAATTGAAAAATGATGCTTACTTTTTCCTCAACATTACGGTTAATACCACCAAAACTATCATTCCAGCTAAATTGAAAAATGATGCTTACTTTTCCTCAACCTTAAATCAAATCACTAATCAGAGGTGAAGAACAATGAGAGTATAGTGGTCGACAAATACAACGTTATGTACATGTCAGAGTATAGTGGTCGACAAATACAAAGTTATGTACATGTCAGTTGTGGTAGGAGTACACGATATGACTCAGCAGATAATGATGGAAATAAGACCCACTTCTGCACCACTGAAAACAACAATAAAAAAAAAAATTAAAAAAAAAAAAATAATTTTCCTGACATTAAAACTTCTTTGCTCAACTTCCTCTATCAAAACTTGTGCTTACATCAACAATAAAATCATTGAATGGCTTCTATTTTTCAACTCCAGACGGAAGTGTCTCTATTATATATCTTTTCCGAGAAATCTTTCGTGAAAGCTCCGCTCTCACAGTCCACAATTCCTTCCGAACTTCGACGTTGGTAATTTGCTTAGAAACCGATGTGCTCTATATACTATCGTTCTCTTGCAGGACAACTACGTGAAAATATCTGGCTTCCATCAAGCGAAAATATCTGCCTTCCATGCAGACGTGAAAATATCTGGCTTCCTTTCAGATGTATAAACGGTAATCGAAAATATCTGGCTTCCATTCAGATGTATAAACAGCAATCGAAAATATCTGGCTTCCATTCAGACGTGAAAATATCTGGCTTTCAATTATTTGTTCGATTGCTTCATGGCGAAGTGACTGCTGAGCTGTATACGATTTTCGATTGCCATTATACAATTCTTCGGTCGCCACATGGCGGAACGTTATACGGCGGCGTGACCGCCAGTGCTCTTTGCTAGGACTGTTCTACGATTGGCCACCTTGGAGACACCTCTTTGGTCGACCAATCGCAAAAATTAGCGGCGGCCTCTTCCATGCTCGCTGCTCTCGTAGTTAATCTCCACGGATAATCTATTTTAGGGCACAAAAAATTCAGAAAACCCGAGCGTCCCCATAATGCGCGGCAAAATTCTTGAAGGTACAAATTCATTTCCTCCACGGCCAACTTTGAGGGATAATTCAGATTTAGTGAAGTTTGTAGCCATCAATGTTTTGTATTATTGTCTATATTTATAACCATCAATTTTTTGTATTTAGAATTCTTACTTTGTTTTTTCCTTAATTTTAATTAATTTATTTTAATTTTCATGTTTAACTTTTATTTATATTAATATAATAATTTATTTATTTTAAATGTAATTAGTCAATAAATGGATTGTGTTGGTGTAGCCTCTCTAAATGTATAACTATGTGTATATTGATATTGATATATTAGTACTCATAATGGTATTTACAAAGTTTTGATTTACATAATTAAATCCACAATGTCTTTTTGGTTAGCTTTCACAGTGCTTTGGTTATTGTAGATTATATTGGCGAGTGATACATTTCTAAGATGCTTAGAGAAGTTCAATGTTAAAAATAATTTCTTAATTCATAATATTTCATTAATAAGATATCCACTTTATACAATTCACTGATTCTTTAATTATTTTTATCTTCTTTCAAGAATCATTTTTAAATTACATTGATTTTCAATTTTGTATATATGAAGTTTTGAAATATTAATTTTAATATTAAATGAATATATATATCCCAAAAATATAAGATATAGAAATGTGTGAGAAATATTCTTAGTAGAAATAAATAAAAGGTAGTTAAATTAAAAAAAAAACAAATTCCTAAATTTAAATTTTAAATTTTGTTTGTACTTATTTTATTTTATTATATATATATATATATATAATAATAATAATAATAATAATAATAATAATTAGTATAATATTATATACATATTAATATTTATTATAATTATTATTATATAATATTATATTATATTAATTATAATTATAATTATAATTATAATAATTGAGTACTTAATTATTATAAATTAATTAATTAATTAATAATTCATGATTTATTAATAAATTTATGTATTATTAATTAAATTCATTTATAATAATTAACCAAAATAATATTATTTTAAATATATTATTGTAATACTAAAATAATAATACTAATATTTCAGTATTTTAAATCTTCAATAATACATTAATATTTTAACTTAATCATTAATTTAGTTTATTGATACAATAACTTGTTAATACATAATTAGTATATGAATAATAGTTTGTTAATACATCATTAGTATATGAATATTAGTGTATAATATATCATTAATGACATTAATATAATATTAACAAATAAAAGAAAAATACTTTTAAATAACTTTTTATAAAATTTTAATATAATATTATTGGTACACTAATTATATACTATTCCACACATTTATATTTTCTTGCTTAAAAATTAATCTATCCATTAACACATGTTAATTATGGTTGACTACTGTTGATATGGTCAACTATAGCCATCATGGGAATTATAGTCAATAATAGTCAACATGATTGGCATGGTGAATCATAGTTACCACAGACTTCATGGCTTATCAATATGTGACCCATTGTCAACATAGTGAACTATATTGAACTATGGTGGATGGCCATTGTTGAACATGGACGCCTATGTTATACTTTTGGTGTAAAGAATCAAACAGAGGTTGCATTCAGTTCTTTGAGGAATAATTATGTTTGTTGATTGATTTCTCATATCCCAGGATTTAGGCTTAAGTAATTATATTTCATTTAAGCAGAATTTTCTTGCTTTCCATAGCATAATTGTCTTTCCACAGGAACATGCTTGAAGATGATTTTCTTGTAGAAATTATAATGTAGTTTCAATTGATTTGATTCCTTTTCATTTTATTAAATGTCGATTATGAATTTCTTAAGTACAGAAAGAGAGTTTGGGTTTGAATAGTTCATTTCAAATAGTCATATCGATTAGGAATAGGGATTTGAGTTTGTTTCATAGATTATAAAATGGGATCCTGTATTTCTTAAGTACCAAAAAAGAGTTTGGGTTTGGATACTTTATTTCAAATAGTCATCTCAATTAGGAATAGGGATTTTGAGTTCATTTCGTAGATTATAAAATGGGATCCTGTAGGTAGAAATCGATTTATGGAATTAGAAGTTACTTTCCAGAAATTGATTTATATAATTAGAAGTTACTTTTGAGGAGTTAATGAGAAGTTTACTTTCCAACAAATTTTTGGTGTGATTATAAGTTTATTTCTAGCAAGTGAATGATGCAATGAGAGGATCTTTTTTTTTAGTAGCTAAATGGTGTGATCATGTGCGAAATGAGTAGTGTATGCTTTATTAATAAAATTCAACAAAGGGTTTTCCTTACAGTAGGTAGATAGTATGTCCTTTTATAGAGGTAAGTGTGGATTGAGTTATGGATTCATAGTTAGGAGAAAAATTTCTTTGGTTAATCAATCATTCATTTGAGATTCCATATATGTATTTTTGAGTCAAGTTAATTTATTTAGGATTTAGAATTCTGTACTTAAACAACAAGTTGATTTCTTATTCTAGTTTAGGTTAGATGCTATGATCCTGCGTTGCCTGCGCTTGTGCCTCAAAGCTTACGAGCCCTGGATTGATAACTTAATGTTGGAATTATAACACATATAATTTCACCAACAAGATTACTATTGGAAGATTTCATGTTTCAACCATGCAAACAGTGAACAATATTTGAGAGGATGTGCTCAAGGAGGGTCATTCTAGGCAATGCTTGTATTCCATCCATACAAAAAAAAATCAATAGATATGTATGGTTACTAAAGGAAAACAACAAGTTATTACAAAGGGGGCAACATATTGAACTATTTCTAGTAGGTTGGAACATTATAATAAGAAAAAAGTAGATATCATGGAGAAGGAGTGCCATAGTGTTGTGTTGAATTGTTGCTCATACATTTAATTCACTATCATGAATTTTACGTGGTAAAATAACACATATTTTAGAAGACATGCGCCTCACTAAATATACTTTCGACATATTTTTCAATTAAAGGAAAAACATTAGCTACAAAGTGTCTTGAGATGGTGTGTACTTTCAACAAACCTAGTTTTGAAAGAGAGCCAATTCACTAGAGAGGAATTGTGACGTCCAAAATGATCTAGCGCATAGGCCTTTTACCCACAATTTGATCCTCTTCTCTATCGACTACATTCTCTCTCCTTATATTTTGTTCTATAAAGGAGAGGTGAAATTCCTCATTCTATAGGGTGGATTTACTTACAGAGGTGTCAAGATCTTCTCATCATGTGCCCTCATCCATTTCATACTTGAGAGCACTTCCATCACTACATGCAAGAGCTTGATAGGGTAGCCCATGGTATAGTTTCTTTATGATTTACTTTCTAACACTTCATTCACATATCAAATGGATTCTAATATACTTATTTTATAGCACTTTGAGATCATGTGGTTTTTTGTATATGTCATCATGCTATAAGGATTATGTTGTCATTACAATGCACTTATTTGAATTTTACTTTCATATAAAGTCCATATTCTTTGCCACTTTTCCATCTATTCACTTCAGGAATTTCAATTAGGAAAATCATCACTACCCTCTATAATTTAATTTGTACTCAAGGGCACCATTGTCTATTGGATTATTTTAGGCTTACACCCGCATGAACATCTTAAGGTAATTCTCATGAATAGAAAAAATTAGTAATAATCCTCATTCATTAATAACTTACCTTAACTATTTATAAAATCACTAAATGATTAAACAACCACGACAATTATATCACTAGAAATAAGAGTAATTAAAAAAAAAAAAAAATCCAAACTAATATTTTGTATTAAAATCCTAAATTATCATTTTAATTATTTTAATTTAAAATTTAAAAATAATTTAATTGTCTTAAGTTAGATTTTAAGACAATTCATTCAAGTAGTAGTGGTAAAATTATTGAAAATACGAGGGGAAGTAAACACAAACAAATAATTGTTACAAATAAATTAAAAGAGGACAGTGAGGTTGACTGGTTGATTCTTCCAACCAAAGCATTGTTGCATTTTTTTCCCTCTTGAATTACAAGGACAAGACCAACCTCGCCTATTTTTGAAAGGGTTTTGATAGGGCTAACCTCGCCTCCTTTTGTAGGGGTTTTGATAGGGCTAGCCTTGCCTAGATTTGCAGGGGTTTTTAGGCTCTTCGTCATGCCTCTGGACTCTACCACTGTTATTAGGGAGCCGATGCCAGGAACATGGTCATAAACCTGAAGACATAGGAACTCCAGGAGATGAATGTGATGAATACGAAGAGGTGTTGTGACCTCATGAATACATCACTTTCCATGCTAGCGACCCAAATCTAGTGGTTTAAGAACCTGTAACTAGGGCCAGATTATGTGAGAAAATCGTGAGTGGTGTGATAAGATGTTATGACCCTCTATTTCCCAAGGCTTAAGCAACTTTGGCTGTCAGGGCTAGGGTACGTGGATGGGGTTGCTATCGGGTCACTTGCTAAGCATGGCCATAATATTTCAGAGCTTATCTCCTTTGATTGGATGAATGCTGATGAGACAATGTTAGGAAATGCAACATCTCTTAGGTTTTTGTCTGTGGAAGGTTCTCAGAAAACCAAGTGTACAATGTATTCGCAACTCTGTGTCAGTCTTCTGAAATTGGTTGCAGTGGATGTATCGCACAAGGATATAACCGTAGATGCAGCTTTCAGGTTGTTGCTTTTGGAGAGATTAAAGGTTATGTGTACATTGAATTATGGAAATAATTCATTGAACTTGTGATGTTTGTGGTGATTGATGATAAGACTCTAATTTTTTATCATGCTAGGGCAGAAGTTGCCATGCATAAGATAGTATTGGGTTATGTTGGATCTTGCAAAGTTGTGTTGAGAGGGGAATATCCAGAAGCAAAAAAGGCACATTTCTCTTTGCATAAATTTCTCAATATTACTTGTTCATAATTGATCCTTTGAAACCAACATTTCCAATTTATAGGTTGTTTGGTCTCTGTTTGCCTTGCATTCGACACAAATTTCTTAACTTACTTTTCCATAGATGATTCTGTAAAATCAATAATTGTTATTAGCTGCACTTGTTAGTTGTATGCAGTTGGAGAGTCGGTTTGCTTGAGCACTTCTGCAATTACATGCTGAAAGGCTTAATCAAGTTGTCCATAAGTGAATTTTATTTGTTCTTCTGCGGACCATAGAAAATGTATCAGTCAATGCAGATATTGCCAAAGAGGTTGCTATTGAAGGGGGCATTAGCATTTTCATAGCCATTTCTATGTCCCCTAATAGATGGGTTGTTGAGGAGGCTATGGGGGACTGTTGAACCTGTCTGTAGGAGAAGAGAACAAGTTGTTGACTATATTCTCTTTGTTTATTTTTTAATCTAAAAACTAAAAATGAAAAACTGAATGCTTATTTTCCCTTTTATGAAGCACCTAGCCTTCATTATGCATGTTGGTGGCGCTACTTGCTCATTGTATGCATTGTAAGTGCAATATAAATTATGGTTGTCATTATTGATTGGAAAGACTGGGATGTTTGACTAAATACTACTTCGTTTTGCTATCATCCAAATAATAACAAGTTTTCTTCCTCTTTTCCAAATAACACATGAATTTGATGTTTGTTTTCTTTAGTTAAGGGTGCTATTGCAAAGGCAGGTGGCATAAGGAAATCGATGGATCTTGTATTCAAATGTCCTTCTGGCGAGAAAGGGTTTTTGGTAAACTAGAACTTTTGATTTCCATAACTTGACACATAAAACTATGAAACTAACAATGCTTTGTATCTTTATGACTTCTCTTTTATAAAAATAGAGCCATGGGAAATCATACTAATGGATAGATGGGAATTTGTTTTGCCTCTACTTCACACAAAGATTGTACAAATAAACTTCATAGTCTCGAATGATGTCTTGATGGAAGATGAATTTTCTCTATTTTTGTTTAAGAAACAAATATTATTTACTTTGTATAAGATTCAATCTATAAATATATTTTGTAGAGAAATGAAAAGTAAGCCAGACGATTTGAGTTACTTTTAGGTACACTCTTTGCAGGATGTTCCTATCATTACTCCTTTCAGGTTTTGAATCATCAAGGGCTGAAGCCCCTATAAACTAGAGCAGGTCAAGATGGTTGAAACCTATGTTTTCTTGTTTTGTAGCATGCCTGCTTAAAGGTGACAAAGCTACACGTGGTGCATTTTTTGAATGGTCTGAGTCCAAAAGTTTGAACTTGTTTTTGTGCATTGATGATTGCTACCATTGATCAATGGACATGTTTTTTTATTTCCCCACTACTTGTGTTTTCTTAGCAGAATTGGTTTAGCCTATATCTTCTTCTCATTTGTTCACTTTAGGAATACTCTTTTAAAAATGTGCCTATCATTACTCCTTTCAATATTTTAATCATCAAGGATTGGAGCTCCTGTAAAGTGAAGCAGGTCAAGATGGTTGAAACCTAGGTTTTCTTGTTTTTGTAGCATGCTTGATTTAAGGTGACAAAGCTACAAGTGGTACATTTTTTGAATGTTGTGAGTCCAAATATTTGAACTTTTTTCTGTGCATTGGTGATTGCTACCATTGATTAGTGGATGTGTTTTTTATTTCTCCACTGCTTGTGTTTTCTTAGCTAAATTAGTTTAGCTTATATCTTCTTTATATTTTTTTCCATGTTCCTCTTTGCAGATTACTTATTTTTTCCCCTTTCCCTTTTATCGTTCCAACATATGCTTTATCAATACCCATATTTATATTCTTTGTCTTTCCATTACTTCACTTATATTTTATTTCTATTCTCCTTTTCTTTGATGTTGTTTTTTCTCCCCATGTTTTTTTTTTAATATTTTGTTTCCTTTATGTTTTTATTTGTGTTCCTTTTTTTGGTATTTGTTTCATGTCTGGAGATGCTACATGTATTTAGGGGTTTGAATAAGTGGAAGAAAGGTTTCTTGTGTGAACTTCTGACTATAAGTAGTGCTCAATGCTAACACAATCTGAATTTCATGTAAGATTTTGACAATTGTCAAGCATTCCACTTCACTTATGAGTTCCAAGAAGTCTATTTCTATTTTTCCTATGTGAATTGACAGTTCGATCTTGTTGTATTCTTAACTTTTGAATCCCATGCTTCAAAATTTTTGCCTACAGAGTACAAAATACTAACATGTATCTTGATACTTACTCATAACTCATATGCCATTGCAGTAAGATGAAAATATTTTGGGTGTACTTTCTATTGCATTAGAAAGTGAAAAATTTTAAGAGATGATTGTAGATTAGTTACTTGCATATCTTAAACACCTAACTTTTAGTTTTGGCATAGGTAGTGAAAAAATTATAAGATATTAAATAGTTCATTTTATCATATTTCGAATTGAAAGGCTTGGTTATACATTTTCTCAAATATTTCATCAGTACCATATATTTTGTATTTTATAGGAAATTATTTAGTTGTCCAAGTGTTAGAGTAACTAGCCAATGAATCATTCTACTAGTGCATAGCTAATGGAGTGGTTTGTTTCAAATTTCACTATAGTGTAATTTTTCCAAGTTGGGTTGCACATGTAAGAGTTCAAGGTACAATGGTTGTTTTCTTTTATCAAGAATTAGTTGCAAAAAACCTGATTGAGTTTTTAAGTTTAGAGGAATATTGGGAAGGATGAATCAAAAGCAGATTGAAGTCCTCATTATTCACTTATCATTAAAAAATTGTAAAATTGAGAAAATAAATTTAAAACTACCCATTTCGTATATGAAATGAAAAGCATCATATTTATCCATATAATAAACAACCATAACATCTAGGGTACAAAGTAATTCATTTGTGGGCATATATGGTATAAATAAAACTTTACACTGATAGAAATTATCCTAATCAATTTAAATAGAAGTGGAACATGTCCGGGAGCAGAATGATCAATTCTTTTCTTCCATTAGAATGTATTTTCATATAACAAGTGGATGTTTCATTTTAAAATATTTGGCTTATTTAGGCTTATGATAAATTTAAAATTAAAATAAAATTTAGTTGAAATACTTCAATAGTGTGTATCTTAACATGAGAGATATATAATTCCATATATTCTGAACATGAACTTGAAGTATGATGCATGTAGACATATATAATGAGTTAGCTTAGATTTTTCTTAACTTCATCTCTATCATATATCTAGACAAATGAAATCCCTAGAAAAAACAAATATTTCCTCAACTTTTTTATGTTAAAAATTTTTGCCCAAAAAATTGTATATATGTAAATCAAGATACATCCATATGTATTGTTACATTTGATAATAGAATGTACTTTCCTCATCAAGTAGAAAAGTTGTAAAACACCCATCTCAACATCATGAGAAAATTTTCTATATGAATATTCTTTCTCAGAAAACTCAAATTTGATTATAATAAAAAAAAATATTGGATTTTCGATTAAAGTGTTTAATGATTTTTTTTTTGGGAAAAATATTTTGTAATGCTATGACTACTGACATAAACCTACAGGTTTAACTCAATTGTTCTAGTTCAAACTTTGTATTAATATAAAAATTAAAATAACAGGTATGTACTGGAATCACAACAATATCCATAATTTTATTTTTCGAAACCCGAGTTGTTCCATTTCATGTGAGCTTGGTGTTGCAATATATCTTATTCCTAGTAATAACACATAAATTTGAGATTAAATCTATTTATTATATTCCCCATGATCTCAACTACTAACTGTAATCAACATTAAGCATCGTGGCTTTGGAATAAATAAATACAATTGTAAGCATTTCATAAAATCAACATTTCCATTCCACATTAAGCCTTTTTTTACATAATTGAATATAACCCTATATAATTTAAGTTATATATATCAAGGTTAGCAAAAGTTGATGTGATTGATATAGAAGCCTTTTCAATAAATAAAAAAGACCTATCCACTTCCTCAATCATGTATTCAAGATTTGGACATGGGTTAATGTACAATTATCTCTTCACTTATGTCATGTATAATTTCACATAAAACTAAAACAAAATCTATCTGAAAATTTAGCCTAACCTCATGCAAGTGGAAATGATATTTAATAATTGTGTCGTAATCCCAGCAATTGGCTCTGGTTGTACATATTTTGGTGAATTTGTGAGAATTCTTATTTTGTAAAAATGGTTTTTTATTTAATTTTAATTAATTTATTTTAACTTTCATGTTTAAATTTTATCTATATTAATATAATAATCTATTTTTTAAAATGTAATTAGTCAATAAATTGATTGTCTTGCTATGTGTACATTAACATTGACATTGATATATTAATACTCATAATGGTATTTACAAAGCTTTGATTCACACAAAATTAAATCCACAATGTATTTTTGTTAGATTTCACATTGCTTTGGTTATTTGTTGATTACATTGGTGAGTGATACTTGTATTTTATTACATTGGTCAGTGATACCCGCAACCATTTCTCAGATGCTTAGAAAAGTTTAATGTTAAAGATGGTTTCTTAGTTCATAATCTTCCATTAATAGCATATCTAATTTATATAATTAATTGATTCTTTGTATATCTTTGTCTCCTTTCAAGGATCACTTTCAAATTACATTGTTTTTCAATTTTGTATATATAACATTTTGAAATATTAACTTTAATTTTCAATTAATGCATATATCCCAACCCATAGATATAAGATATATAGGTGTGAGAAATATTCTTAGTAGCAATAGATAAAGTGAGTTAAATTTAAAAAAAACCAAATTCTTAAATTTAAATTTTAAAATTTATTTAAATTTTCTTTATACTTATATTATTAAATAATTATATTAATTATTAATATATATAATAATAATTAGTATAATATTATATACATATTAATATCAAAATTTATTATAATTACTATTATATAATATTGTATTATATTAATTATAATTATAATAATTAAGTAATTAATTATTATAAATTAATTAATTAACTAATAATTAATGATTTATGAATTTATGAATTTATTAATAATTAATATATTATTAATTACATTCATTCATAATAATTTACCAAAATAATATTATTTTAAATATTTTAGTGTAATACTAAAATAATAATACTCATATTTTAGTATTTAAATCTTCAATAATATATTAATATATTAACTTAATCATTAGTTTAGTTTATCCATACAATATGTAGTTAATACACAATTAGTATATGAATATTAGTGTATAATCTATCATTAATATTTAATTATGACATTAATATAATATCAACAAATGTAAAAAAATTTATTAAAACATTTAAATAACTTTAATAAAATTTTAATATAATATCAATGGTATACTAGTTATATGCTATTCCACGCATTCATAATGTCTTACCTAAAAATCAATCTATCCATTAAAACATGTTAATTATGGTTGAATATTATTGGCATGGGCAACTATAGTCAGCATAGGCATCATAGTCAATAATAGTCAACATGATTGGCATGCTGAACCATTATTACCACGAACTTCATGGCCTATTAATAGGTGACCCATTGTCAGCATAGTGAACTATATTGAACTATGGTGGATGGCCATTGTTGAACATGGACGCCTATAGTGGATGGTTACGATTAGCGATAGTCAAACCATGGTTGAGCGTCAACAACCACCATTTTAATGGTAACCATAATGAAATCATGGTGAACTTAGAGACGTCATAGTCAAAATATGGTCAAGCACAATGGTCATCTATAGTAAATCATATTTAAATATGATTTACAATAGTAAAAAACTTGGTCAAATGATGGCGATTCATATGCAAACCATGTTCAACCATAGTCAATCATGATGAACCATAGTCAACCATATTAAAACCACTATTAACCATAGTCATACAATCGTTAAACATAATAATTCATATTCAAGACATTGTTAGCAATGTTTTGAATCTTGTTGACTATAAACCTTAAATCCAAGGGTTCATTGCATTGATCCATAAACCAATTGAATCAATAAAAATCGAGAAGAGTCCTCATGCCATGCTTGGTCTTACAATTCACTCTCATTGACTATTGTTAAAGAACAAAAAAAAAGAGATAGTATAGTCACAAAATGACAAATGTTGTCTCAATATAAAAATCAACCATGGTCCAACATTGCATTGTGACAAATATTGTATCGATATAAAAATAAATCATGGTCAAATATTGCATTGTGACAAGGATTGTCTCAATATAGAAATCAACCATGACCTAATGTCATATTGTGACAACTATTTTCTTAATATGAAAATCAACCATGGTCCAACATCACATTGTGACAAAGATTGTATCCATATGAAAGTCAAGCATACTCAACCATGGTTAAGCATGGTACATATTGCATTGTGACAAAGATTGTCTAAATATGAAAATTGACCATTGTCAACCATGTTTGTTTTAGGGTTTATAATATTTTCCTTAGGTTTTGTATACCTCAGGTTTATAATATTAATCCCTTGGGCTTATAATATCTTAGGGATTTAGAATGTAACCCTTGGGTTTATAATATTAATCCCTTGGGTTTATTAATCCAAGAGTTCATATTCCTAGGGTATAATATTATTCATAGGGTTTATAATATAAATCCTTGGGTTTAATATAAATATCTTGGGTTTATAATCATGATCAACCATGGTGCAACATCACATTGTGACAATTTTTTTTTTATTAAAACATTTAAATAACCTTAATAAAACTTTAATATAATATCAATTGTACACTAATTATATACTATTCCACACATTTATAATTTCTTACCTAAAAATTAATCTATTCATTAACACATGTTAGTTATGGTTGATTATTGTTGAATGGTCAACTATACCAAGCATGGGGATCATAGTCAATAATAGTCAACATGATTGGCATGGTGAACCATAGTTACCACAAAATTCATGGCTTATCAATATGTGACCCATTGTCAACATAGTGAACTATATTGAACTATGGTAGATGGTCATTGTTGAACATGGACGCCTATGTTATACTCTTGGTTTAAAGAATCAAACAGAGGTTGCATTTATTTCTTTGAGTGATCTAGGGTAAATTATTGATACCCCTAACCAAGACCTTTTACTTCGGATGATAAATTAGAATTGAATTTAAGTAAAGTTTTAATGAACATGAAATGAACAATTGCATGCTGTAAGAAGAGGAACATAAATGTCAATATCAACAATCATAATAACATGTCGTTTGATAACGGAGTTCGTCCAGGAGGGACTACATCTCAAGGCCTTGGTGTCAAGATGGTGTAGGCCGCTGCATTATGTGTTGTAAGAAGAATATGTACATGGATGTGTTTCCCTATGACATACAAGGAAAAATTGCCCTCACGCAAGAGTGGCTGGACTTATTTAAGAGACGTTCCACTGTGGAACTCTCATACATAAAGAAAGACTCCTATCAGTATGAAAATAGTTCATATGTAATAACTATGAGTATCCCACCAATCTTGGAAAACAAGGGATCTCAAACAACACACATATGAAATTGAGCATCCCGCCAATGTGGCATAAAAGGGATCTCATACATAACACAAATCCATAGCTGAAAGTACATCAATAAAAAAACAAGGCAAGATCCCACGATTCATATATCAATCGAGATATGCAAGACATAATGCATATCAAAGAGAAATAAATGAAGAAGTACATGAAATCCAAATCATATAACTCATGCTGACATTTGCTGAAGTCTAAGCTGCTCTGCGGCTGAATCTGAAAACACCATCAATCTTGTGGCGTCGAAAAATGTGAAAACAACTACTCACTTGTGGAAATATGACACCTGCATAACCCACTTCCAAAAGTGGCTGAAAAATAGAAAACTTAGAAGAAGAAACTGAGCATGCCATCAGACTCGTGGCATCGAGTAGTGCAAAAACAACATAAAATTTGTCCCATTTGGACAAAGTCAAAATTTTGCCCTCCTGAAAATGGTGCTTAATCAAGGTTCCACCTGGATCTTTTCTGGCTCATGGTTCCACCTCCTTGATTTGCTTGCAGTGATGTACCTGCAAATAAAAATTGAAATCCGTGCATCTCCTCGAATTTCGTGCCCATACTTGGCTAAAAAATAACATTAATCTTCTGCAAAATCGTGATCCTTCTCCGTGCTTAGCTTCCCTCGGCACACAAAAAATAAGCTGGGTTTAAATATGAGGAAGTGGGCAGATTTTAAAAAAGGTTGTTGGATGAATTAGTTAGAAAAGGTAATTTGTTGGAGGGACGCCGAGTGGTCAAACCCCGCCCCCTCCGAAATAGTCTGCATTTGTTTTATTAAAAATAGAATAAATAAATGTTTGGGGTCGGGCCCGCATTGGGCGGCCTGCCCCAACTCCCCTCCAGCTGTTGCAACATAAATATGTTATATTTAACATATAATATATTTTTTGGGTGGGGTTTCCGCATGGGCAGGGGCGGTGGGGCCGGTCGTGGGTTCAACTCCTGTCGCCTTTGGATTTTTTAAATTTAACATATTTTTGTTTTAAATATTGGTATGTGGTGAGCGATGGGGGTGGCAGGGCTCAAGACCCCACCCCCCTTTTTTTTAATTATTTTTTTTATTTTTAAAACAACTTATAAGAAATTAAAAATGCTTTTTTGGACCGTCGGAGTAGATTTAATTAGGCCACAATTTCGCCTAGAATTTTGTCAGAGATGGCCGGAATCCGGTGGCTGGAAAAGTGCGAATTTGTGCCTTCCTTAAGGCTACCCAGTCACCAAGTCAACCTGAAACTTTGACCAGCTCTGACTTTCGTATACGATCTCGGTTTGATGAACTGTTCGCACTGTTGCAATCAGGGTGACGAGCTCTTCAACCTTAACCTAGTTTGAGAGTAATCCAAACACTTTGATTTTTGAGATTTCTGTGCTAAGCCACTTGTACTTGTACCTGTTTAATCCACCTGGGTCATTCCTCCCCACTCAGGAGCTTTTGGTCCTCCAAAAGCATCAAGATTTACCTATCATCAACTATCTGCAACTGTCGTTAAAAGGCACATCCCCACATGACTCCTTCACCTGGCGTACTTTGGAATCAAGATGCAAAGAAATCATCTACAATTGCTGCAATGTGATGTTTGAAAAGGTACATCCCTTGAAGACTCCTTCTACTCTCGTACTTCAGAATCAAGATGTAAAGCCATAATCTACAATTGCTGCAATGTGATGTCTGAAAAGGCACATCCCTTCAAGACTCCTTCACCTCTTGTACTTCAGAATCAAGATGCAAAGCCAACATTTATAACTGTTGTGGCACAAATGTGTGGAAGGCACATATATTGAAGATTACTTTATATTTCATATTTCAGAATCAAGATGCAAATCCAACACCTACAACTTGTTGCAACACAAGTATGAGAAGACACATCCCTTGAAGACTCCTTCACTTTCGTCCTTCGAAATCAGAATGCCAACACCTACCTAAATCTGCAACGAACATTACATTCTCAATGTGACCAACAATGATCCAAATATTTCCATACTTTCCATGAGTTTATAACATGTACTCGGTGGTCAAGCTTACAACAAAATTGAAATTATACCTGAAAAAAATTACAATACCAGACCTCATCGTCGCATTTCGAAGTGATGAAAAAAATCCTCATCACTTTTACATGAAATAAATGCATCACACAACTCATAGAACATGACCAAAACATAATCGTCGCATCTCGAACTGATGGCAACACATCATCACTTTTACATGAAAGAGGTCCACCACACGACTTATAAAACAAGGCCAAAAAAAATATCATGGTCGCTTAAACGAGGGATGGAAACACATCATTTATTTCATAATAAAATGCGACAAATGATTCACAAACATGGCCAGCCAAGCTTAACATCTCTAGAAAAAAAAACAATCTAGAAGAATCAATTCTCACTTATTAAAGCGAGTGGATCATTCCCCTGTGGCGAACTTGCTTGTCGATCAACTCTTTCGACTTGTGTATGCACGAGCGCTTTGTCTTTAAGGCGCTGCTCTGGATGAAGTTTCCAACATGTGGCTCTTTGGTGGCCACTTCGGTCACAATAGGTGCAAAATTTATTTTTCCTCCAAACCTGCTTAACCGATTTCTTTTCCTACTGGGGAGAAGGCTTTTCATGCCTCTTCCTCCTTTGTGTTGCCATCCTCTTCCAACACTTAGAAATCACATGGTTATTTAAACCACAAAATAACAAGTTTTATGATGCCATATTTTACGACCGTGGTTATCAACATTCTTATAATAAAAATGCACTCTGGAATAATGAGACCTAGTATACCTTCTGGGGTGGTCTCTGGTGCAATCATGATGATGGGAGCTAAGTTCCTTCACTGCAATGTGCATTGCCATGGAATGATGGCGAAGTGTCCCTATCATTCGTCTTCCTTGGATAGTTCATCATTATCTTTTTTCCCTTGATATCCTTCGAACATCCTTCATCAGTGTACCCCAAACCTACATAACGAGGTCGCTGCACAACCTCCAATGGTTTGGTTATGCCTTGGCCATGAACGCCAAGTCCTCCTCCTCTATAACCCATCTTAGTGAGGAGTCTCATGCCGATTCTTGCAATGGGTATCTCCATACTTCCAACTGAAATTATATCATGTGAAGAAACTGAAGAAAAATCAACATTGTTTACTCCTTAGGTGTTAGCATTGCGAAACAGATGAATAAAGTTGTTGTAAGCCTTCGTTGCGCTTCACTCCCTCCAATGCTTCGACACTGCCAGCCGGGAGCCGCAACTAATGCGTGCCTCCCTCCTTCTCTTTCTCGTAGGAATTCTCTCAAGGCATCAGCGGACCGCTTACATATCTTTGTTGTTGCGCTTCAATCCTTCCCACACCTCCGTTGTGGCTTGTAACCTAAGCCGCAACTGCCGCTTTCTCCTCCTTCTTCTTCCCTTGTAGGGGTCTTCAACGTATCATGATCTACTTGAAGAATTTCATTGTTGCGCTTCCAATATTTCCACGCTTTTGTTGTGGCTTGCAATTGAAGCTACAACTGATAGTTTGTCCTTCTCTTCGTGCAGGAGGGTCTTCAATTTCGACATTCTCTGCCGATTGTTTTTCATAAGCCTCGTACAACATGTCTCCTTTTCTGACACCCTAAGCATGGTCTCGTACATGTCTCCAACATTATCCATGGCTCAACTCGGCCGAACGTTCAATGTTCACGCTCGATTCCAATCAACAAGAAGACCTCGCTTTTGATACCAATTGATTCGAAATTCAAATACCCTTGATACCCTTAACCAAGACCTTTTACTTCGGCTAATAAATTAGAATTGCATTTAAGTAAAGCGTTATAGGGTGAAAATGTGTCAAGTTACACTTTTTGCCCTTTTTTGAGAAAAAATTTTCATTTTTTCGGTTCTTCAACTTTCTGCAAACTATAACAATTTTTCTGTGTAGAATTTCATTTTGCGATAAAAATAAAAGTTGTGAGAAATTTTGTTAGCTTTCTATTACTTATTTTTTGAAAATTTTTTATGCAGATTTGATATGTCAACTTAGCGTTTCTTTGAGTGTGTGTTTCTTAACAATCAAAGAATTCATAAGAAGTCATGTTATGTCGCAACATTGTATTCATTGAAAATTTGTGTTTTTGAAAAAACAAAATGTGTTACAACAATCTAGACAGAGTCTACTTTGGTTTCGTCATATTTACAAAGCCAATGGATGCATATCATAATTACTAGAATTTTTTGAACTGGTCCAATACGAAAAAATGCGTATTTTTGATATGTTTCGCGTGGCAACAAATTTCTTAAGATATAAGTTATAAACTAAAAATCTAAAAGCTACCTATTAGAGTCAACGGACCAATGTAATGCCCCATAATTTTTTCAATTTTTTTTACAATGTATTTTGGGAGACACAAAATTTTGATTTCACTGAATCACGATGACCCTCAAAAATTGTTTGCACTCATTTGATTAGAAAAATAATTAAAATTAATAAACGTTTACGAAATTCCATAAAATTTATATTTCCTGAAAGTAGATTCAATTCTGAAAATGCTTGTCTTGGTTCCGACAGTTAATTAACAAATTGTCATGGAGTTCAATCAGTCCAAAGTTGCAGAACCGTTTTCAGAGCCTGGTTTTGCGTAATTGGTGACGCGTTAGTTCGGCCGAACTATTCGTGAAAGTTCGGCCGAACTATGTTTTCCGCTTACGAATCATTAAAACTAACGTCTTAATAGTTCGGCCGAACTTCTTATCAAAATTTCGGCCGAACTATTGTGCAATTCTCCGTCGGCCGGAAATTTTTGTGGAGCCCCCTACAAAACACATATTTCGCGTCAATATAAATTGCCGCGAAATGATTCACAATTTTCGCACATTTTACGTTTAATGAACATGAAATGAAAAATTGCATGCTGTAAGAAGAGGAACATAAATGTCAAGATCAGCAATCATAAGAACATGTTGTTTGATAATGGAGTTTGTTCAGGAGGGACTACGTCTTCGGGCCTTGGTGTCAAGATGGTGTAGGCCGTTGCATTATGTGTTGTAAGAAGAAGATGTACATGGATGTGTTTCCCTATGACATACAAGGAAAAATTTCCCTCACACAGGAGTGGCTAGACTTCTTTAAGAGATGTTCCAGTATGGAACTCTCATACATAAATAAAGACTCCTATCAGTATGACAATATGTCACATGTAATAACTATGAGTATCCCACCAATCTTGGAAAACATGGGATTTCAAACAACACACATATGAAATTGAGCATCCCGCCAATGTGGCATTAAAGGGATCTCATACATAACACAAATCCATAGCTGAAATTACATCAATAACAAAACAAGGCAAGATCCCACGATTCGTGTATCAACCAGGATCTGCAAGACATAATGCATCTCAAAGAGAAATAAATGAAGGAGTACATAAAATCCACATCATATACCTCATGCTGACATTTTCTTAAGGCTAAGCTTCTTTGCAGTTGAATTTGAAAACACCATCAATCTTGTGGTGTCGAAAAATGTGAAAACGATTGCTCACTTGTGGAAATCTGACACCTACATAACCCACTTCCAAAAGTGGCTGAAAAATAGAAAACTCATATGAAGAAACTGAGCACGCCATCAGACTCGTGGCATCGAGTAGTTCAAAAATGACATAAAATTTGTCCCATTTGGACAAAGTCAAAATTTCGCCCTCCTGAAAATGGGGCTCAATCAAGGTTCCACCTAGCTCTTTTCTGGCTCATGGTTCCACCTCGTTGATTTGCATGCAACGATGTACCTACAAATAAAAATTGAAATCTGTGCATCTCCTTGGATTCCGTGCCCATACTTGGCTGCAAAATAACATTAATATTCTGCAAAATCGTGCTCCTTCTCCATGCTTGTCTTCCCCCGACGCACAACAAATAAGCTGGGTTTAAATATGAGGAAGTGGGTGGATTTTTCAAAAACGTCATTGGATGAATTGGTTAGAAAAGGTAATTTGTTGGAGGGAGGTCGGGTGGTCAAACCCCGCCCCCTCCAAAATATTCTGCATTTGATTTATTAAAAACAGAATAAATAAATGTTTGGGGTCGGGCCCACATTGGGCGGACCACCCCAACTCCCCTCCGGCTGTTGCAACATACGTATGTTATATTTAACATATAATATATGTTTTGGGTGAGGTTTCCATGTGGGCGGGGCCGGTCGTGGGTTCAATTCTCGCCGGCTTCAGATTTTTTAAATTCAACATATGTTTGTTTTAAATATTGGTATGTGGTGAGCGATGGGGGTGGCAGGGGTCACGACCCCCACCCCCCTTTTTTTTAATTTTTAATTTTTATTTGTTTCAACAACTTATACGAAATTAAAAATTCGTTTTTGGACTGTAGGAGTAGATTTAAGTAGGCCACAATTTCACCTGGAATTTTGCTGTAGCTGGCCGGAATCCGGTGGCAGGAAAAGTGTGAATTTGTGCCTTCCTTAAGGCTGCCTAGTCACCAAGTCAACCTGAAACTTTGAACAGCTCTAACTTTTGCATACGAGCTCGGTTTGACGAACTATTCACACCATTATGATTAGGGTGATGAGCTCTTCAACCTGAACCTGGTTTGAGAGTAATCCAAACACTTTGATTTTTGAACTTTCTGTGCTAAGCCACTTGTACTTGTACCCGTTTAATCCATCTAGATCATTGAGGAATGATTATGTTTATTGATTTATTTCTCATATCCTAGGATTTAGTCTTAATTAATTAGATTTCACTTAGGTAGAATTTTCTTGCTCTCCATAATTGTCTTTCCATAGGAATAGGCCCGAAGATGATTTTTTTGTAGAAATTATAATGTAGTGTCAATTGATTTGATTCCTTTTATTTTTCTTAGATGTCAATTATGAATTTATTAAGTACAGAAAGAGAGTTTGGGTTTGAATAATTCATTTCAAACAGTTATCTTGATTAGGAATAGGGATTTAGAGTTTGTTTCATAGATTATAAAATGGGATCCTATATTTCTTAAGTACAGAAAGAGAGTTTGGGTTTGAATAGTTCATTTCAAATAGTCATCCCGATTAGGAATAGGGATTTTGAGTTTGTTTCATAGATTATAAAATTGGATTATGTAGGTAGAAATCAATTTATGCAATTAGAAGTTACTTTCCTGAAATTGATTTATGTAATTAGAAGTTAATTTTGAGGAGTTAATTAGAAGTTTACTTTCCAGCAAATGTTCGGTGTGATTATAAGTTTATTTCTAGCAAGTGAATGATGCAACGAGAGGATTCTTTTTTTTAGCAGCTGAATGGTGTGATCATGTGTGAAATGAGTAGTGTATGCTTTATTAATAAAATTCAACAAAGGGTTTTCCTTATAGTCAGTAGAAAGTCTGTTCTTTTATAAAGGTAAGTGTGGATTGAGTTATTGAATCATAAGTAGGAGAATAGTTTGTTTTGTTAGTCAATCATTCATTTGAGATTGCATATATGTATTTTTGAGCCAAGTTAACTTATTTAGGATTTAGAATTCTGTACTTAAGGAACAATTTGATTTCTTTTTCTAGTTTAGGTTAGATGCTCTAATCCTATGTTGGCTGCGCTTGTACCTCAAAGCTTACGAGACCCATATTGATAACTTAATGTTGGAATTATAACACATATAATTTCACCAACAGGATTATTATTGGAAGATTTCATGTTTCAACCATGCAAACAGTGAACAATATTGGAGAGGGTGTGCTCAAGGAGGATAATTCTAGGCAATTCTTGTATTCCATCTATACAAACAAAAATCAATAGATATATATAGTTACTAAAGGAAAAAAACAAGTTATTACAAAGGGGGCACCATATTGAACTATTTCCAGTAGGTTAGAACTTCATAATAAGAAAAAAATAGATATCATGGAGAAGTAGTGCCATAGTGTTGTTACGCATTGTTTCTCATACATTTAATGCACTATCATGAATATTACGTGCTAAAATAACACATATTTTAGAATACATGTGCCTCACTAAAGATACTTTCAACATATTTGTCAATTAAAGGAAAAAAATTAGCTACGAAGTGTCTTGAGCAGGTGTGTACTTTCAAAAAACCTAGGTTTGAGAGAGATCCAATTCACTAGAGAGGAATTGTGACATCAAAAATGATCTAGTGCATAGGCCTTTTACCCACAATTTGATCCTCTTCTCTATCCTAGACTACATTCTCTCTCCTATTTTTTTCTATGAAGGAGAGGTGAAAGTCCTCATTATATAGGGTGGATTTATTTACATAGGTGTCAAGATATTATCATCATGTGCTCTCATCTATTTCATACTTGAGAGCACTTCCATTACTACATGCGAGAGCTTGATAGGGTAGCCCATGGTATAGTGTCTCTATGATTTACATTCTAACACTTCATTCACATATAAAATGGATTCTAATATACTTATTTTATAGAACTTTGAGTTCATATTGTTGTTTTGTATATGTTATCATGCTATAAGGATTATGTTGTCATTATAGTGCAGTTATTTGAATTCTAATTTCATATAAAGTGCATATTCTCTTGCCACTTTTCCATCTAATCACTACAAGAATTTTAATTAGGAAACTCATCACTACCCTCTATAATTTAATTTGTACTCAAGGGCACCATTGTATGTTGGATTATTTTAGGCTTACACCCACACAAACATATTAAGGTAATCTCGATGAATAGAAAAAAATAATAATAATCCTCATTCATTAATAAGTTACCTTAACTATTTTAAAAAACACTAAATGATTAAACAACCACGACTATTATATCACTACATATAAGAGTACTTTAAAACATTATATCAACCACGATGATTATATCGCTATAAAAGTTGTAAAACACCCATATCAACATCATGGGAAAATTTTCTATATGAATATTCTCTCTCAAAAAACTCAAATTTGATTATAATAAAAAAATATTATTGGATTTTGGATTATGGCAATTAATGATTTTTTTTTTTCAAAATCTTTTGTGATGCTATCAATACTTACATAAATTAACTCAATTGGTCTAGTTCTTATTACCAAAGAAAAATTACCTTTTGTATTAATATAAAATTTAAAATAACAAGTATTTACTGGAATCACAACAATATCGATAATTTTATTTTTCAAAACCTGATTTTTTCCATTTCATGTGAGCTTGGTGTTGCAATATATCTCATTCCCAGTAATAACACATAAATCCGAGATTACATCTCTTTGTGAGTAAAATGTTTCGGTAAAAATCACATCAAAATAATTTTGGTCGATGCGTTTCGAACCAGCGAGTGTGGTTCATCATCAAGACAAGATGAACCACAATGGCTGGTTCGAAACGCGTTGACCAAAATTATTTTGATGTGATTTTAACCGAAAGATTTTACTCACAATTTATGGATCACAGAAGCCAAATTCCTAATATTACATCTCTTTATTATATTCCAATATATCTCATTCCCAATAATAACACATAAATCCGAGATTACATCTATTTATTATATTCCCCTAATCTGAGCTATTAACTTTAATCAACATTAAGCATCATGGCTTTGGAATAAATAAATAAAATGGTAATCATTTCATAAAATCAGCATTTCCATTAAAAATCTACTTTATTTATTTAGTTCCACATTTTAATTTAATTTTGCTTTTGTTTTTATATTATTATATATATATATATATATATAATTGGTATAATATTATATACATATACATATTTATTATAATTATTATAATAATTATTATATAATATTGTATTATATTAATTATTATTAATTATAATTAGAATTCTTAAGTAATTAATTATTATAAATAAATTAATAATTAATAAATTTTTAATTTTTAATTTATTAATAAACTAACATATTATTAATTACATTCCTTCATAATAATTTACCGAAATAATATTATTTTAAATATTTTAGTGCAACACTAAAATAAGAATATTGATATTTTAGTATTTAAGTCTTAAATAATATGTTAATATATTAACTTAATCATTAATTTAGTTTATCGATATAATATTTAGTTAATACATAATTATTATATGAATATTAGTGTATAATATATAATTAAATATTAATATAATATCAACAAATGTAAATTTTTTTATTAAAACATTTAAATAAACTTAATAAAAAATTAATATAATATCAATGGTTTACTAATTATATACTATTCCACACATTTATAATATCTTACCTAAAAGTTAATATATCCATTGAAAAATGTTAATTATGGTTTACTATTATTGACATGGTCAACTATAGTTAGTATGGGCATCATAGTCAACATGACTGGCACAGTGAACCATAGTTACCGTAGACTTCATGGCCTATTAATAGGGTACCCATTGTCAACATAGTGAACTATATTGAAATATGGTGGATGGTCATTGTTGAACATGGATGCCTATAGTGGATGGTCACAATTAGAAAAATTCAAACCATGGTTGAGCATCAACAACCACCATTTTAATGGTAACCATAATGAAACCATGGTGAAATTAGGGACATCATAGTCAAAATATGGTCAAGCACAATGGTCATCTATAGGAAAACATATTTAACTATGATTTACAATAATAAAACTTAGTCAAATGATGGTGATTCATATGAAAGCCATGTTCAACCATAATCAACCATGATGAACTATAGTCAACCATATTAAAACCACTATTAACCATAGCCATACCATTGTCAAACATAATCATTCATAGTCAGAACATTGTTAACGATGTGTTGAATCTTATTAACTATAAGCCTTAAATCCAAGGGTCCATTGCATTGATCCATAAACCAATTGAATCTATAAAACCTGAGAAGAGTCCTTAAGTCATGCTTGGTCTTACAATTCACTCTCATTGACTATTGTTAAAGAACACAAAAAGAGACACTATAGTCACAAAATGATGAATATTGTCTCAATATGAAAATCAACCATGGTCCAACATTGCATTGTGAAAATGATTGTATCGATATGAAAATAAATCATCGTCAAACATTGCATTGTGACAAGGATTGTCTCAATATGGAAATCAACAATGGCCTAATGTCACATTTTGACAAATATTTTCTCAATATTTAAATCAACCATGGTCCAATATCACATTGTGAAAAATATTGCCTCCATATGAAAGTCAATCATACTCAACCATGGTCAAGCATCGTCCAATTTCACATTGTGACAAAGATTGTCTTAATGTGAAAATTGACCATTGTCAACCATGTTTATTTTAGGGTTTATAAGATTTTCCTTAGGTTTTATATACCTCGGGTTTATAATATTAATCCCTTGGGCTTACAATATCTTAGGGATTTAGAATGTAACCCTTGGTTTATTATATCAATCCCTTGGGTTTATTAATCTAAGAGTTCATATTCCTATGGTATAATATTATTCATAGGGTTTATAATATAAATCCTTGGGTTTAATATAAATCTCTCGGGTTTATAATCATGATCAACCATGGTGCAACATCAATTTGTGACAAAAAAATTCTCAATATGAAAATCAACCATGGTCTAATGCCGCATTCTGACAAAGACTGTCTCAATATGAAAATCAACCATGGTAAATCATGGTCAACCATATATGTCTTAGGGTTATCAAACACGGTCAACCATTTTCATCCATCATAAATGTTGGAACTGGGTCCCTTGCAAGTTGCAAAACTGGTCCATTTTTGTACATTTTTTATTATATTTAGCCTAACGCAGGGGTTTTGGGGTGGGTAAAATCCCCTAAAGTATTGTAAGTAGGTCAAGGGTAAACCAAGAGTCCGCAAACCACGGTTTTCGAACCATTGGATGCATAGGCTAAATTATTATAAGTAGTTGAACCTTTTTGAGCGATAGTATAGATGAAGAATGATAAGAGATTGATGCTAAGTGTGGATTGATAGATATGGTTAGGGTTGTTAGGGAATGAATCCCGCTGTTGTGTGCACGGAGATTCCCTATCCTGTTGTGTGCAAACCCTGCTGCTATGTGCACAGGTTAGGATTTGGGTATTGTAAGTGGATCTGAAGGATTAATGAATGCGGAAGTATTGTTGGTATCTGAATATGTTTAAATGAATTTGTGATGTTTGGATGATTAATATATGTTGATGTGTTATTGATTCAAGCTACATATATACTTTTGTTATGTGTTTATGATCTAGGACTGTTCTACAAATATACATGTATTATGTGTTTATGCTGTGATCTGGGTCTGTTCTGATACAGTTCCTACAGGAAGATCTGGAATAGTTGTGCTATCTTTATATGAGTTCATGATCTGTTGATTACTATGAATATCATTGCTATTGCGCACGTGGATGCGAAGGGAATCTGTAGTTCTAGTCTCTGTGATATCAGATCTGGTTACTATAAGACTGAAGGTAGCTCTGCTTGACTTACCTACCCTTTCCCAGGGTGCAGAAACCTGCTTCCAGCACCCACCCATACTACTTCGGGTGAGAATTTGGCCTACACAAGCAGGTCACTGTCGAAAGGGCCAGTATTATAGGGGTTTATTGGCAAACCTTGAACCTCAAAACCTGGGTCAGGACCCCTTGAGCCAACAATAAATCATGGTTAATCATCGTCAATAACCATGGTTACATTGTGACAAATATTGTCTCTTGGTCCAACGTCACATTGTGACAACCATGTTCATCCATTGTCGAACATGGTCCAACATTGGATTGTGAAAAATATTACCTCAATATAAAAATTAACTACGGTAAACCACGGTCCAACGTTGCATTGTGATAAAGATTATATCAATGTGAAAATAAACCATGATGAACCATGTTTATTTTAGGGTTTAAATACCTTGGGTTTATAATATTAATCCCTTGGGTTTAATATTATTCTCTTGGGTTTATAATCCATTTAGTTTTTATTTGTCACATCGTCAACCTTGGTCACACTGTGACAAAGATTGTGTCATGTTCCAACGTTGCATTGTGACAACCTTGGTCATCCATGGTCAATCAACCATGTTTATTTTAGGGTTTATAATATTTTTATTTAGGGTTTATAATATTTTCTTTAGGGATTATTATTCCCTTGGTTTTATTAATCTAAGGGTTCATATTCCTTGGGTATAATAGTATTCATAGGGTTTATAATGTAAATCCTTAGGTTTGATATAAATCTCATGGGTTTATAATCATGATCGATCATGGTCCAACATAACGTTGTGACAAATATTTTCTCAATATGAAAATCAACCATGGTCCAAACTCACATTGTGATAAATATTGTCTCAATATGAAAATAAACCATGGTAAATCATGGTCAATCATGTTTATTTTAGGGTTATAAACCATGGTCAATCATGGTCAACCATTGTCAATAATCATGGTCGCATTGTGACAAATATTGTCTCTTGGTCCAATGTCTCATTGTGACAACCATGGTCATATGTGGTCTACAATGGTCCAATGTTGGATTGTGCAAAATATTGCCCCAATAATCAACCATGGTCCAACGTCGCATTGTGACAAAGATTGTGTCAATGTGAAAATCAACCATGGTGAACCAAGTTTATTTTAAGGTTTATACTATTTACGTTAGGGTTTATATACCTTGGGTTTATAATATTAATCCCTTGGGTTTAATATTATTCCCTTGGGTTTATAATCCCTTTGGTTTTTAGTTTTCCCAATGTTAACCATGGTCACATTGTGACAAAGATGTTGTCATTGTCCAACGTCACATTGTGAAACCCTTGTTCATCCATGGTCAACCATGGTCAATCAACCATGTTTATTTTAAGGTTTATAACATTTCACTTAGGGTTTATATACCATTGATTTATAATATTAATCCCTTTGGTTTATATCTTAGGGATTTCGAATTTAATCCTTGGGTTTATTATTCCCTTGGATTTATAATAGCAGTCAATTTGGTTTATTAATATAAGCGTTAATATTCCTATGGTATAATATTATTCATAGGGTTAATAATATAAATCCTTGGGTTTAATACAAAAGTCTTGGATTTATAATCATGATCAACCATGGTCCAACATCACATTGTGAAAAATATTTTCTCAATATGAGAATCAACCTGGTCCAACATCACATTGTGAAAAATATTGTCTCAATACGAAAATTAACCATGGTAAATCATGGTCAACCATGTTTCTTTGAGGGTTATCAACCATGGAAAACCATCGTCGATAACCAAGGTCAAGTTGTGAAAAATATTGTCGCTTGGTCAAACGTCACATTGTGGCAACCATGGTCATCCATAGTCGACCATGGTCCAATGTTGGATTTTGCCAAATATTGCCTCAGTATGAAAATCAACCACAGTCAACCATGTTCTGACGTCGCATTGTAACAAAGATTATACCAATGTGAAAATCAACAATGGTCAACCATTTTTATTTTAGGGTTTATAATATTCATCTTACAGTTTATATAAATTGGGTTTACAATATTAATCCCATGGGTTTATAATATTAAATCCTTGGGTTTAAAAAAAATCTCTTTGATTTATAATCATGATCAACCATGATCCAACATCACATTGTGACAAATATTTTCTCAATATGAAAATAAGTTATGGCCCAACGTTGCATTGTAACAAATATTTTATCTGAAAATCAACCATGGTCAACCTTGTTTGTTTAAGGGTTTATAATATATATCTTGGGGTTTATATACCATATATTTACAACATTAATCGCTTGGGTTTAATATTATTCCTTTTGGTTTTTATTATTAATCCCTTGGGTTTAATATTGCTTTGGGTTTAGCCCACGGGGTCTTGGATAGCTAGTGATTAGATGCTCTATTAAGGCACTCCTTGATGTGAAGTCACTGGTTTAATTCCGCACCCCGATCCGGGTGATATGTATTGGACATGATGATGAATATGGAGTCGTACCGAACTTACAAAAAAAAATAGTGCTTTGGGTTTATATTATCAATCCCTTTGGTTTATTGATCTAAGGGTGCATATTCCTAGGGCATACTATTATTGATAGGGTTTATAGTATTAATCCTAGGGTTTAATATAAATCCCTTGGGTTTATAATCCATTAGGTTTGTAATATAAATTCCTTGGGTTTATTAATCCCTTGAGTTTATAATATTAATAATCCCTTATGTTTATAATATTAATCCCAAGTGTTTATATTATTAATCTCTTGGGTTCTCAAAATTAATCCTTTGGGTTTTTAATATTAAACCCTTGGGTTTATAATATTATTCTCTTAGTTTTATAATACATTGGGGTTTTAGAACTAATTCCTTGGATTTATATTATCAATCTCTTGTGTTTATCAAATTTTTCATATCCCTTGGGTTTACCAACTCATTGGTCCAAAATTGTGTTGTGACAACCATGGTCAACCATGGTCCAATGTCACATTCTAAGAAATATTGTCTCAATATGAAATTCAACCATGGTCAACCATGGTCAACCATTTTTATTATAAGTTTTATGGTCACATTGTGACAAATATTGTCTCTTGGTTCAACGTCAAATTGAGACAACCATGGTCATCCATGGTTAACCATGGTCCAATGTCACATTGTGATAAAGATTGTGTGAATATAAAAATCAACCATGGTCAACCATGACCAACAATTTTCTAACGTCGCATTGCGCTAAAGGTTGTCTCAATATGAAAATCATTCATGGTCAACCATAGTCCAACGTTGCATTGTGAAAACGATTGTGTCAATATGAAAATCATCTGCGATCAACCATGGTCAACCATTGTCAACCATGGTCCAAAGTCACATTGTGACAAATATTGTCTCAATATGAAAATCAACTATGATCAAGCATAGTCCAATGTAGCATTGTGATAAAAAGTTATCTTGACATTATAGGGTTCATAATATTCATTATTTTTTATAATGTAAATTATTATTATTAGTTTTTAAATTATTTATTATTATTTAATTAATTATTTATTATTATTATTATTAATTAATAATTAATAAACATTATTGATAATTAATTATTTAATTATTATAATTAATTAATTAATAATAATAATAATAAATACTAATTACTTAATTAATCATCATAATAATTAATTATTAATTAAATAATAATAATTAATAACTTTTTTTTCTAGGAAAAAGTCGTAATTTTCATTAATTATAAATAAAATTACATGTTGAATCAGGTATAGATTGGTCCATGCAAATTCTATGTTCATTCCATAATTTATCACAAGTTCAGGATGATCCAACAAAAATTTCAAAAATATTTAGAGTGTATTGTGTATATCAAGATAAACATAAATAGCATCAAAATAAATAACCTAAAATTGTAGTACCAAAAAGCCTCTAATCAGTCAGACTAATTAGCAGGCTCCAAGTTTCCTCATCTTCTATGAATGACTTATGATAATGCTAGTAAGCTTCTACTCCATTGTGTTCTGTGATGTGCCAATGACCCCATGTCAGGTGTGCAACTTCTTTGGATAAGTAGTCAATCATCTTGTTCCTTTTCCAGTAAATATGCGTAACAGTAATGGAGTCAAAGTGTGATTTTAGTGCCATTACTTCATCCAACAATCCCTTGAGTGTGTGCATGGGACATTTGGCATTATTGTTGAACCAGTTAATTATAATCATAGAGTCCCTAAATATTTGTATGTTGTTGCATATTTTTTCAAGGGAAAAGATAAGGAGTAGTCTGAGGCTGTTAAGTTTCGAGTAATTTTTTATGCCTGGACCAAATCCCATATCAAGTTTATAAAAGTGAGTGTTGGAGAGATGTAGGATGGCTCCCCCACCACAACCAGCAATACCTGCAGACCCATCATAATATGCCCAGGGATGTGCTTTGTCAATAGTTTTGGGCAACATAATCTTGTCTTGCTTCGAGGTATCCTCTTCAGGAATTAAATGAAAGAGTGCAACAATATAATTGCAAATGGTAGGGCAGCAAATCATGGTATTTTAGAATGTAATGAGATTACAAGCCAGCTAGATTCCCCAAGAAACCAGGAGGGGCGGGTTTTGTTCCTTCGGTGATGCACCAGAGTGCTACCAATTATGTCACACCATAGATATTGACTCCCCTCGCCAAATATAAGTTATGCCTAGGTCCAGAGTAATCAGCTGCCAAAATTTGCAAGTCGTGGGGAAATTAAGAAATAGATGATCAATATCCTCTCCCCGTTCTTTACATAAACCACACCTGGATGAGACGTGAAAGGATCTCCTTGCAAGATTGTCCTCCATGGGAGATCGATTTGTGAGCAGGCACCACATAAATAATTTGGCCTTTGGGGGTGCCTTAAGCTTCCAGTGATGTCTCCACCACTAGTTAGGCTCATGGGGTTCTTGTGTCATGATTAGTGCATAGTAGTTGTCTTTGGGGGTGTATAAGCCACTTGGGGAGATAGCCCAAATCAACTCATCCTCTATTTTCGATATCCTAACATGGGATGTACTAAGAGCAGTGACATATATGTTCCATGCCCACCTCCAAACCTTCGGAATATTCAGATCTTGAGAAGATTTCCAAGCTTGTGATTTCCAATTTGAATTGTCCCCATCTGCAACTTGAATTAGATATATGATCCCTGAGTCCTTGAGATGTTGTCTTAATTCCATGGATAATAGGTGTTCCCTCCCACTACCTAACCAGGCATCCATTCTAATCCTAACCTGTGTTCCCAATCCAATGTGCCACGCAAGTCCATTTTTGAAGACAGCAATTGATTTGGTTATTGCGCGCCATACAATGGATGAGCCAACCCTGCAACTCATGGGTCCTCTGATCCAATCATTAATGGACATAGGTGCTATGTATTTCATATATGTTACCTCTTGTGAGAGGTTTTTTGAGAGTAATAGTTGCCATCCGATTTTCGCGGCCAATGTAGTGGAAAAATTATTTAAGTCCTTAAGTTCCCATCCTCCCCATTGTCTGGGCTTGGCAATTTTTTCCAAGCTAATCCAAGCAAAGGTGTTACCTTCCTTCTTACCCCTCCAAAGTAAACACTGACATATTTGTTATATTATTTTAGTAACTCCTTCAGGGATCCAAGCAAGTGCCATCTAGTACACCGGGATAACCTCCAATACCGACTTGATGAGGAATAGGCGCCCAGCCCTAGAGAGCCATCTCTATTGCAAAATATTGATTCTTCTCTCCAATTTTTCAATGAGCCAGTTTTAGTCTGTGATTTGATATTCATTGGGTTTGAGCCTAAACCTCAGATATTTGAGACCCTCCTCTATATTCCAGTGTTCATATTGGAATGGTTAGAGAGCATGCCTACTCTCTTGGATGGTGCACCATGTCATCATGATAATGGATTTGCTTTTATTGGGCAAAATGCTTGTGGATTTAAAAAATATAGACAAAATCTTCTTGCAAAAGTTGGAGTGACGAAAGGAGCCATCAAGAAATATGAGTACATCATCAACAAATAACAAATGAGTCAAATGAATAGTTTCAGTGATTTTGACTCCCAATAAATTTGCTTCAGCCCTAGCCAAGGCTATAAGATTTTTTAGCCCCTCCATGATTAGGAGGAAGAGAAGTGGGGATAAAGGACATACTTGTCTGAGGCCTCATCTCGCATGGAAAAGATGAGATGCAGCCCCATTGATGAGGATGTTGAAAGATACATTGGTAATGCAACACATGATCCAGTTAATGAAAGTGTGGGGGAAGCCAGTATGGGTGAGGATCAGTTGTAAATAGATCCAGCAGGAGTAGTAAAAGGCTTTGGAAAAATCAATCTTGAGGATGGTTCTTTTCAGGCTTTTGAGTTTGATAGAATGCAATTATTCTTGAGTCGTGCCTACGACCTCGTAAATTTTCCTTTTATGGAGAAACGAAAATTGTTCCTTAGATATTTGACGAGATAAAATAGGTTTGATACAATTTTCTATGATCTTGGCTATGATTTTGTAGAGGAAATTTCATAAGGAAATGGGCCTATAATCATTGAAGGATAGAGGCTTGTCAACCTTGGGAATGAGTGCAATGAAAGTGGAGTTTAATCCATCATAAATTCTGCCAGAAACACTACACTCCTAAATCGAAATGAGGAGGTCCTTGCCAATGTGATCAAAGAAGGCTAGATATAATTCTATGGGCCATCCATCTGGGCCAGGGCTCTTGTATTTTTTTGAACCACTTTAGGAAAACTTCTATCTCTCCTAAAGTCACTTCAGCATTTAGATTTTCATTATCATCTTCCCCCACATACCTAGGCATATTCCTAGCAATACTGAGCACCTCAAATATATTATCCACCCCTGGGTCTCTATATATGTGGGATAAATGTCTAATACCTATGTCTGAGAGATGTTGATGAGTCTTCGCCACCCTACCATCTTGATCCATAAATTCCCAAATGGTGTTGATGCTCTTCCCGCCCTTAGCACATTGCTGGAAGAATTTGGTATTGTAATCACCAGCCTCAAGCCAAATAGCCCTGCTTTTGAGTCTCCATATTTCCTCTTTTTGTCTTAATAGTTTGATTCTTTCCATTTCCAGATGGGTAAGTTGTTTCTTATTCTCCATAGAAGAGATCCCCAAACAATCGTCATCAATGTTTTGTTGTATGATCTATATATATATATATATATATATATATATATATATATATATATATATATATATATATATATATATATATATATATATATATATATATATAGATATATATGATTTATTTAATTTTAGATTTATTAGATGCATCAATTTTTATTTTCTTCTTTTATTATTATTATTATTATTTTAGGGAATGTTTTCATTTTAAAGGATTTGGTTTATCTAAATTTATGATAAATTTAAAATTTTAGAAAATATTTTCATTTTAAAATATTTGACTTATTTAGGCTTATGATAAATTTAAAATTAAAATGAATGTTAGTTCAAATATTTTAGTGGTGTGTCTCTTAATTAACATGAGATATATAATGCCATATATTCTCAACATGAACTTGAAGTATGACACCAATATAATGAGTTAGCTTAGATCTTTATTAACTCCATCTCTATCATATATCTAGACAAATTAAGTCCCTCAAAACAAATATTTCCTCAATTTTTTTTTATGTTCATCAACCATGGCCAATCAACCATGTTTATTTTAGGGTTTATCATATTTTCTTCATGATTTATTATTCCCTTGGGTTTATTAATCTAAGGGTTCATATTCCTAGGGTATAATAGTAATCATAGGGTTTATAATGTAAATCCCTGGGTTTGATATAAATCTCATGGTTTATAATCATGATCAATCATGGTCCAATGTGGTGCAGCCCAAACTACACCATACACACAGTATGCATATGAAATGTTTAGCATATACATGCATCCGCAATTTCATCCTTTAATTTAAATCAAACCCTTAAATGGAATTAATTCACCCTTATACAACTATAGTTTCCAACCAAATAATATACCACGACATGAATATTACTATAGTTATGAAACCCAAATATTTAACCGATTAATTATATGCTTAACTCAATGGTTGTGACCTTGGTTAAAAACCTTATGCCGACAATATTATATCGGGCCCACAGTTCATCTTCTTACCAGATCTGACGACAATCGCAACCCCACAATCGATATGCATGTAATCCAACAGATTTCGCACCCTAACATGCATGATGTTTAAGGTTGTCATAATATGTGAAATAAGAGGTTTTTTTATGCTACATGTCACTCTCTGAACTATATTGCACGACTCCACCCTTTACTGCTTACTACTTTCAATTTACGGGAATACCATTTACTGGTTTTTTGAAACCGTCTCCATTTTTCTGCACATTCCAAGCTTCTGCCACACAATTTGACCATGAGTACTATTCACTGTTGTCTCGAAATAAAATCCTTAAACGGATATTGTTGCCAGTTTTCCGCACAGGCTCAAATCACTGGTCATTGCACAGGTTTTGGATTTCTTTCCATCAAGCTTATTTCGCATAGAAACCCCACTATTGAATTCAAACTATTCAACTCCTACTTTGTTCTGTACAAATCATTTGATTTCTATCTCCGGTTCTTCCCAAATACACCTACACACATATATTATGTAAATAATCTTATACATACACATTTATAACACACTACACTCCATACATACTCAGATAATTGAGTTCCTTGTATTACAATCAAATATTTACATGGAATTTCTATTTTGGCCTGATTTTCTATATCAGTGGCCTCTTTCTCTTCATGCCCGTAGGCTGATATCAAACCCTATCTATTCTTCTGATCTATCTTTCTATTATATCTCTATTACTCATGCCTTTTGAGGCTTATAATTTATACAAATGGATTCTAAAACCAATTTTGGTTTAGATCCACTATATTCTCAACCAAATCCTAAATATCCTCTAAGTCCTAAAATATCTCTTTTATCCCTAAGGATTCTTTTAAATCCCCAGATTCATGAAACCAATTTCTAATCTAGGATTTACAATAAATTCCTAAATCTCTCATGTTTTCCAACATTCAGGAACATTTACAAAATGCCTCACAAATTCCTATTCTAAATATCTCTCATTAATATCACTCAAAATCTTAATAATTACATTAATTTGTTACATAAAAATCCAACTTCTTTAAAAAATACAAGACCCCTATGTCTACTAAAATAAAATGAATTTCCGAGCTAGATGCTCCTCGATCAGACTCCCAAAGTAGAAAATAATTATGATCTCCTGATCATATGCTTCCAATCTTTGTCCTCCTGGATCCCATACTCTGTTTTGATGTTGTCCATAAGCTGCATTGTCTTTATCATTCTTCAATTGCGCTTTTCCCGTCATCCATACTTTATTTTGCATCTTTCCACTAGCTATGATTTCACAGTCTGTTGTTGTATTTTCCCCGATGTTGTTACTTTGCTTAATTTCTGATGTCTTCTTCTGATACACCTTCATCATCAACCTTCTTATGCTTTCAATCTCTATGTTCAATTTATCTTCTGACTGATATCCACTTTTCCTTTTGTTGCTATACTCTGTCCATTCACTTCCAATTTCTGCTATAAATATTATTTTGATCATTGCTCCAAATACTGCTGTAGATATTACTTTGGACATTGCTTCCTCCCAGACTTACTGAGTATCTATTAAGATATCCCTCTGCAACATCCTTCTTCTGCTCACTACCTGCAAATTTACTTTCAAAAAATAAATTATCTTCTGATTCTTTAACTGTAGAAACATAATCATTCACTTTTCTTTGTATACTAGAAAGCATAATCAATTTTGGAAAAAACTAGTATCTACTCCTACCTCTTCCATAAATTCAGACATTTCCACCTTATTGTCTGCAATTCCTTTCTCTGGCACAATTGTTTTCAACAAGAATTTCAACCATTCCCTTTGTACGTGTTTCATCTCAAACATATCATCAATATGTTGCAATTCAGTTTCAGCATAACCCTCTTCTTCTTCCTTAACAAACCTCAGTGATTTTCCTTCACTTCCTTGATTGATTCTGAGAGTTAATTCAACTTCTTCAAACACTGTATAATCTTCACAATTTTCCTCTTCTTTGTCACAAGTCCAATCATTCTGTGACACTACTTCTTCATCTTCTATCAGAAAATAATTCTTATTCTCCACCACTGTGACAATTTTAAAGGTCTATCCTACAGTCTTCTCTTGGCCAATCAGATAAGCCAATTCTTCCTTGTCCTCAACAATAACAGGCTCCTTCATATGAGACATGACTGTCTCACCTTCCTTGGAGATGTTGTCCTTATTAAGTAAGGAATCTATGAGTTCCTTCTGTTGTAACAATTCAACTTCGTTTTCATCAGAAATACACTCTTCAACATAACTTCTTTGACAATTCTCCACTTCATTCAAGAAAACTCCAAAAGATGGATTGCCTTTTGCAACACCTGCAAACACAATCAAATTATCAATATCAAAATCACAATGCCCAATGATCTCACTTGATGATCCAGTCACCAAATCTTCCTCTTGCAATTCTAAGTCTCTTGTAGGAATCAGAAAATATTTATTGCCCTTCTTCTCAGCTTCCAAGGTTATCTCCATTGTGTCTATCATCATGATGGAATGATGATCCTTCACTATGTTTTCAGCTAACATAGTTTCTTTTTCATCAGGTTCCTTGACATTTTCCAATTGTTGTCCTCCTTTACCTGCATAATTTATATTAACACATGAATTATCAATATAAAAATTACAAGACCTCAATGCCTATTCCTACTCTGGAAACATCTCAGTATGCTGCTTTGAGTTTTCTTCTAACTCCTTTGTCAGCACATCAGTATGCTGATGTAAATTCTCTATGAGTCTGTCAGTTAGTCTCTCCTCCATATCATCTATTTCAAGGATGTCTCCCTGCTTTGGTTCATAATAATGAGCTTCTTCAATTTGTTGGACTTTTATATCCTTACCCTCTTTTCCATGACTCTCATTCATGACATTTTTCTTGCCTTGATTCTTCAATAATTCATCTAGAGCATATATCCTCTTCTTTTCCAACTTTCTTCTTTGAATATCTAACTTTCTATATAACTCAACAATTTCAATTGGGGTAGAATTTGGAAACTTTACACAACTTTCCATACCTTCACTTATTGTTGACCAATCATCATATGGTCCTTCTTCCTCTATCAAATCATCTTTAATGTTATATTGTATATTTCCATGAGACCCTTCTACCTTCTTTAGTTTCTGAGATCTTGCTATCTCAGCATTAATCTGGACAGATTTTAGATTCAACTCCTTCTCCTTACCAAACTCTAAAGCTTTTTTATCATCTCGTGATGTACCTGCAATCATACACAAATTATTAGTTTTAAAAACACAAGACCTTTCAGTCTCGTTTTATTCTTCAAGCACCAATATTCCACAATGTACTTTTTGGTTTTTAGCAAATCCTATTTGCTGTGACTCAATTCCTTTGAGCCTTTCTTTTTCCAACAAAGAAATATGTATCTGTTCAAGTTATTTGAAAATGTTCATCAGCTTAGCATTCCATTTATTTTGCAATAGGTTCCATCTAACCCATTTCCTCATTCTCCATCCATGCTTTCGGCATTCATTCTCTTTATCTTGTAGCCATCACGGTAGTACCTCCAACTGTTCTTTCATCACTGCAATATCTCTCTCTCTCGCTCCTCATTAATTATCTTATCTTCATGGAATTCCTTAGAAATTCTTCTCTGAGCCTCCATGGTCATCTTCTCATAAATTCTCAATTGGTGATTTGCAACATATCCTTCTCTTGTAGCAATCTCATTTTGCTACTCAATACCCTATCAAGCTTCCTCTCTAAGCTTGACTCCTTTCTGGGTATTCTCTCTCTCTTGGTTCACTTTCTTGAACCTGCTGTTCTTCTGGCTGCTGCATTCAGTTACCCTTTTTTTTTCTTCCAATCTCTAAATTGGATAGGTTCATTACCATCTTCATCAAAACTTGATTTTTCCTTACTATCCAATTTTCTGAACCCATGGTTCTATTGCCGTTTCTATTTTCTGTCTGCCAATTCTACTCCCACTGTTTGTAGTTATTACTACAATTTTCTCAATCTATCCTTCAAAATCTGATCTACTTTCTCCCAAATTAGATTTTCCTTCTATCTCTTTGCTTCTGATGCAATTCTGATTATCAAAAAACTCTTCTTCTACTATGGTCTTTCTTAGAACCTCTGCTATGAATATTAGTAGTCATCTCCTCCTCTATCTCTATGAGTTCTTCACTCATTCACTGTGAGCTGCACTTAAGCCTCTGCAATAACAAGTCCTCCTTGTTACAACTTACCTCACCAAGCTTTCCTCTGTGCTTGGTATTTTTGTAACACTATTCCCTCTCTAGAACCTTCCTTTGAGCAATCCTCTGCTCCTAGGCTTCAACTCATCTGCACCTTTTAAGAACACAACTGTCCTTTTTATCCAACCTATGTTGGAATTCCTCAAGGTCTTGCTCCACATTTTTCTTTCACTCAGAATCTCTTATCACCTTCCTTCATCACTACTTCTTAAGGCTTGATATTCCTTTTTTGAGATATTTCATCTTGTCTGCAACCGGAATTCAGTAAACATAATCTTCAATCCAGATTAAAATAACACATAACATATCACCTTCAATATCTCTGTATGACATTTTTTTACCACTCATTTTCACCTTGAATGGATGGTTCTCTAATTCCTTGCTTCTACAAATTCTTCCAATACTCTGCTACACTTTATTCTCAAAGTGCATGTTGTCTATCAAATTCAAATCTAATCTCCTTGTCCTTTCTGTCATTGTACCTGTATACACATCTTCCAAACACAACTCTGTTAATTTCCAAAGCACATTTGACTTATTTAATCACCTCTTTCCTCCACACATAGAATCTCCTTGTTCTACTTTATTATCAAATGTCTTCTGCATAGTCAACTCTGCAATCTTCATTTATAACACTTACTATTTATCCCACTCTAATACCACTAATGGTGCAACCCAAACTGCACCGTACACACAATATGCATATGAAATGTTTAGCATATACATGTGTCCATGATTTAATCCTTTAATTTAAGTCAAACCCTTAAATGGAATTAATTCACCCTTATACAACTATAGTTGCCAACCAAATAATATACCCCGACATGAATATTACTATAGTTATGAAACCCAAATATTTAACCGCTTAATTATATTCTTAACTCAATGGTTGTTACCTTGGTTAAAAACCTTACGCTGAAAATATTATATTGGGCCCATAGTTCATCTGCTTACCAGATCCGACGGCAATCGCAACCCCACAATTGATATGTGTGTAATCCAACGGATTTCGCACCCTAACATGCATGACGTTTAAGGTTTTCATAATATGCGAAATGAGTGGTTTTTTTATGCTACGTGTCACCCTCTGAATTGTATCGCACGATTCCACCCTTTACCACTTACTACTTTCAATCTGCGTGAATGCCATTTAATAGTTTTGTGAAACCGTCTTCATTTTTCTGCACATTCCAAGCTTCTTCTACACAACTCAAACAGGAATACTATTCACTGTTGTCTCAAAATAAAATCCATAAACAGATATTGTTACCAGTTTTCCGCACAGGCTCAAATCATTGGTCATTGCACAGGTTTTGTATTTCGTTCCATCAAGCTTATTTCGTATATAAACCCCACTATTGAATTCAAACAATTCAACTCCTACTTTATTCTATATAGATCATTTGATTTCTATCTCCAATTCTTCCCGAATACACTTGCACACATATATTATGCAAATACTCTTATACATACACATTTATAATGCACTGCACTCCATACAGACTCAGAAATTGAGTTCCTTGTATTACAATCAAATACTTACATGGAATTTCTATTTTGGCCTAATTTTCTATATCAGTGGCCTCTTTCTCTTCATGCCCGTAAGATGAGATCAAACCCTATCTATTCTTCTGATCTATCTTTCTATTATATCTCTATTACTCACGCCTTTGAGGCTTATAATTTATACAAATGTATTCTAAAACCAATTTTGGTTTAGATCCACTATATTCTCAAACAAATCCTAAATATCCTCTAAGTCCTAAAATCTCTCTTTTATCCCTAAGGATTCTTTTAAATCCCCAGATTCATGAAACCAATTCATAATCTAGGATTTACAATAAATTCCTAAATCTCTCATGTTTTCCAACATTCGGGAACATTTACAAAATGCCTCACAAATTCCTATTCTAAATATCTCTCATTAATATCACTCAAAATCTTAATAATTACATTAATTTGATACATAAAAATCCAACTTCTTTAAAAAATACAAGACCCCTATGTCTACTAAAATAAAATGAATTTCTGAGCCAGATGCTCCTGCATCACAATGTCCCATTGTGACAAATATTTTCTCAATATGAAAATCAACTATGGTCCAATGTCACATTGTGACAAATATTGTCTCAATATGAAAATCAACCATGGTAAATCATGGTTACCCATGTTTATTTTAGTGTTATCAACCACGGTAAATCATGGTCAACCATCATCAATAACCATGGTTGAATTATGAAAAAGATTGTCTCTTGGTCCAATGTCTCATTGTGACAACTATGGTCATCTGTGGTATAACATGGTCCAACATTGGATTGTGCCAAATATTTCCTCAATACGAAAATCAACCACTGTCAACCATGGTCCAATGTCTCATTGTGACAAATATTGTGTCAATGTGAAAATCAACCATGGTGAACCAAGTTTATTTTAAGGTTTATAATATTTATGTTAGGGTTTATATATCTTGGGTTTATAATATTAATCCCTTGGGTTTAATATTATTCCCTTGGGTTTATAATCCCTTTGGTTTTTAGTTTTCACAGTATCAACCATGGTCACATTGTGACAAGTATTGTGTCATGGTCCAATGTCACATTGTGACACCCTTGTTCATCGATGGTCAACCATGGCTGATCAAAAATATTTATTTTAAGGTTTATAATATTTTCGTTAGGGTTTATATACCTTCGGTTTATAATATTAATCCCTTGGGTTTATAATATCTTAGGGATTTAGAATTTAACCCTTGGGTTTATTATTCCCTTGGATTTATAATAGCCATCCTTTGGGATTATTATTCTAAGGGTTCATATTCCTACGGTATAATATTATTCATGGGGTTAATAATATAATCCTTGGGTTTAATATAAATGTCTTGGATTTATAATCATGATCAACCATGGTCCAACATCACACTGTGACAAATATTTTCTCAAGATGAAAATTAACCATGGTCCACCATCGCACTATGACAAAGATTGTCTCAATATGAAAATCAACCATGGTAAATCATGGTCAACCGTGTTTATTTTAGGTTGTCAACCATGGTCAACCATCATCAATAACCATGATCAGATTGTGACAAAGATTGTCTCTTAGTCCAACGTCACATTGTGGCAATCATGGTCATCCATAGTCGACCATGGTCCAATGTTGGATTGTGCCAAATATTACCTCAATATGAAAATCAACCACGGTCAGCCATGGTATAACATCGCATTGTGACAAATATTGTGTCAATGTGAAAATCAACCATGGTCAACCTTTTTTTATTTTAGGGTTTATAATATTCATCTTACGGTTGATATAAATTAGTTTTATAATATTAATCCCATGGGCTTAATATTATTCTCTTGGGTTTAATCCACATCTCTTTGGTTTATAATCATGATCAACCATGGTCCAACGTCACATTGTGACAAATATTTTCTCAAAATGAAAATTAGTTATGACCCAACGTTGCATTGTAACAAATATTCTATCTGAAAATCAACCATGGCTAACCATGTTTGTTTAAGGGTTTATAAGATTTATCTTAGGGTTTATATATCATATATTTATAATATTAATCGCTTGGGTTTAATATTGTTCCCTTGGGTTTTATTATTAATCTCTTAGCTTTAATAGTGCTTTGGGTTTATATTATGAATCCCTTGGGTTTATAATATAAATTCCTTGGGTTTATTAATTCCTTGAGTTTATAATATTAAAAATTGTTTACATTTATAATATTAATCCTGTAGAAATTTATAAACAAAATAATATATTTCCGAACTCCCCTGATCTAAAAATTAAATCCACTGTTAAATACATAATCCTTCTACTCAATTTTTTCCAGAAATTAAATCGGTAATTGCAAACATATGAAGAAAAATCAATCGCACATATCAAGATGTTTTACCGAGAAATCTTAAAGCTAAAACCCCAAATATCATATATTATGTATATCATGGAATCATGAAACAATCTCATACAAAGCTCTAGCTCCAAGAGCTCTCAATACAATATACAATCGTCTCACACTGTCATACAAAAATTGGTTCACACATGCACCAATTTACTGCCTCCTGACAACCTGCCTCCACTGCGCAATCCCTACTGAAGAAGACCCCTGAATGAATTCGATATTGCCTTTCCTTGACTGTGCAATCAGTTGGTGTTCGGATATGATCAAAATTCAATCCTTTTACCACATAAATTATCAACCTGAGGGTGTTATTTATTTCAAGACTAACGACAAAGTATATGCAGATACAAGCACATGGTCTGCTGTGAATTACTGGTTTAATCTATAACACAAATATCATTGTAACAGAAATAAATAAACTGTAGAAATGAAAAACATCCACAACAATAACTTAAGTGTAACAACAATTGATGAGTCACACAAAACACAGTTCTGAAAGAAAAAGACAGAAAGAAGAACGCAACACCTAATCACAAGAATGGGCCCAACTCTTGGATCAGGGCTGCGGAAACTCAAGTGTTACAGGAGAAACATCGAGCTATTGTGTATTGATTAATAAAAGAAGATTAATTACAAGACTTGTATCTATGTAAAAAGGGATTCGTTGATTCGCAGCCCGTAGGCTTCTTCATACCATAACCCTGAGATCCCCCAATTTATCCCAACAACTCCATTGTTACAAAAATATACATTGTTACAACGGCAATTGTATTGCCCAACAATAAACCGTAAGAAGCCCAAAGATAATGCTGATACATCCATGGCTGTTGCGCTGTAGCAGCAAATAAGGGAGGTGTTGGAAAATGATGGGTTGTGCCCTGTCTTGTGGCCGTAACGCGCCTGTTGTAGCCAAATCTGAAGAAATATAGGAGTCAATGCATAAAAAGGTAAAACCTCCATGAAAATTACATCATTAATCAAATATCCCATAAAAGATACAAGAAATTTTTTTACCTCATGCTTTTAAGATGAATAATGGCACAAAGAGATATAAAGGTAGGGTAAAAATAAGAGAAGAAAGTATAAAAATTCGGTGCCCAACATCCCCCCCCGACTGATCTATCTGCATGTCCTCATGCAGCTCGTCGTCTCCTCAGGTCCGGGTTGGACTGACTGTGATCGACATGAAGCTCTGCAAGGTCATATTCTACAACCATCGCTGTTCCTGGTGGATTATATCCCTCAGTCAAAACAATGTCTTTCCACCAGTCTGGTTCAACGTTATAAGCAGGAGTATAATGTTCAACTGGCAGCCAAAAAAGGGGAAATCGAAATCTCAATCCCATACATCTAACCCCACAGGTTTGAATACATGCCACATAACATAGCATTCTTTCCAAGGCACGTGAAAAGTTAGGAGCTCCAAATGGTTCTCTTCCCCTGACAGCTGAAGAAGACAACATCCATCTTTTCTGACAACTATCTAGGGCTTCCTGTAAAAATGTCGTAATTTGGCTGACACACAGGTTAGCACACCACTTCTGAGTTGCCATCATGTGTTCCTTTCGGCCCTCAATCTGTAGAAAGGTATAATGTTTATTGTAAATATTTGCAGACTGACCATGCTCTATTCTTACCATTAATGGTTTCCTAGTTTGATTTTCTTCAAATGTATCCCAGGCCTTTCTCCATTTAATCTGATTGATGGTAAAGGAGGTGAAAACCATTTAATGGATGTCCCCCATGAATGGAACAGGGTTAAAGGATTGATCATGCTTTAAATAATACCCATGCATGTAGAGCTCACACATTAAATGTTGTCCTATAATATCATGAATTTTTAAAATATGGAGAAATTGAATGGGGTTCTCAATTTCGTACCAAATCTCATTATATATACTTTCAAGAAAAAAGTAAAGAAACTGCTCATGAAGGAATAAGGCATAGCTATGTACAGGAGGTCTGCAGGCCATTACCTGCTGTGTTAGGGAGAACATATTCTCCTTATATGTCTTTAGCAACTAAATTTACTCTTCCAGCTCTTCTATCCTAGCCTTTGTTTGGCGTGCTTCAACCGTGCCTTGTATAATTGATCTATGTACCCTGTAACAACTCTAGCAGCCTGCTCCCTAACCCTAGCTATTTATTTCTTCTGGTCGCTTTCTGAAGACTGCCATTTCTGAATTTTGGCAGCCAATACGAATTCTCGACCTTCAAAAAATTATTCGATTGGGCTGGTCTGGGTGGCTGCATTGGAGACTTCAACCTTTGGCTTTATTGAACTCCATTTGTAGACCTTTACATTCCTTTTTAGCCGTGAAACATGCTTCTTCAAACTCTGAACTTCTCTTTTCAGTCTGGTGGTTTCAATGAATTGTAGTTGGTACCTCTTTTTAAAAGGTAACCTTCTTTTCTCGCACTGTTCAACCCATTATTGTTTAACAGCGAATTCAGGTTCTGGACCTACAATAGGCTCAGAAGGTGGAAGAATGCTATCGGCATCTTCTCCCAATTCTTTCTTCAAACCCTCTTGGCTGAGCCCCCGACCCACAGGTCCTTCTTCTTCTACATTTCTCCCGGAAATTTCTGCTTTTTGGCCGGAAAATTCACTGACCCCTCTATGTTCCGATATTTCTACAGGAACTATTGTTTCCTGGTGAACCTCCAATTGTTATGGTTTAGTAGTGTCTAGGCCAATCTTGGCCGTGTCAACAAATTTTAATACTGGGGGAACAACAAATTATTCCACCAACCATTTAGGCGAGTGAAATCACCTTTCCCCTCGAGGCATCATGGACTGGAACGGAGAACAGGGAACGGATCCCTCATCATCATTCCCGGTTTGAACCAGGAATTCATGCATTACTACCTCAACCGGAGTCAATACTGTTTCTTATGGAGAAGCATTGATTCCCTGGCTCAATTCCCTTCTTTCCTCCTGCCCTTCTATTATTATTTCTTCTTCATGGGTCGATATTGGTTCTTGTGGAACAATATCGACCATATGACTCATTCCTTCTTATTTTTCCCCGGGAATCACCTTTTTTTTCACGGTTGGTACCAATTATTGAGGTCCAACATCACTTCCGTGGTTCAACTCCTCCTGTTCCGGCCAAATTGGGGGTGGTTCTTGTGTAACACTCCCAATTGTATCAACATCCATTTTCATTGGGGCAAGTGATGTTGTTTCTTGCGAAACATCATCACTTTCCACTTCTCCATCTACAATTCCATCCCTTTTTTCTTCATTGGCAAAGGTTGCTGATTGTATCACAGTATCAATTTCCTGCATAATGTTCATAATCCCTTCCTCTGTGGGTTCCTTGAGAGAAGCTGGTTCTTGTGTGACAGCTTCGTCTGTTCCGCTAATCAACTCTTCCATTCTGATTCCTTTTCCGTGGCTTTTTCCAATGAGGCTAGTTCTTGTGTGACAACCTCGTCCTTGTTGTCGATTGCTTCCTCCATACTCATTTCTTCAGGTTCCTCCTGATCAATCATCATCTCCTCTTCCTCAGGCTCTTCCTGATCAATCTCTATTTCCATTTCCTCGGGTTCCTCTTGATTGATTTCCTTTGAAGGCTCCTCTTCCACCTAACCAGCCGGAGAGGCTGGCTCTTCTTCTCTAGTAGCGACCATAGCTGCTACCTCTTCTTTTGAGGATCCATAGAGTTCTTCCCAAGAAACCCGCAACTTGCTTATTGCATGCATGACCAATAATTGCACCAGTCCATGGTTAGAGAGTACTGCCATCATCCGGTGGGAGCACCGAGTAGCCTGTACTATATGCTGCAGTTGTTTTAATAGAAAGAATGGCATGTTTAGGGCATGCTCTTGATTCTGTGGAAATTGGAGGTGCATTAGAATTTTAAAATGATAGTTGAACAGAGCTGAGGCCTGACCCTCGCAGGTAATGTATTTAATCACGACGCCTGCAACTTCGTTCCATGGATACGATATAGTTTTGTGCTCGTATCCCCTGCCCAATTGAACTACACTTTCTCCTTCCTGCAAAAACAATTCAGGAAAATCTCGGAGAGAAACCTTTCGAGCAAACCATTTCTGCCCCTACTGTCTAAGCCCTCTAACCTCTGTAATTACTTCCTCTGTAACAGGAATTTCCAGACCTCTAACCCACGAATGATCCTCCTCTAAATTGAGTGCAAATTCCATAATAATACCTCCATCAAATCCCTGCAATATGTCAAAGTAGACGTCCCAAACTGCATTGACAAAAAATTTCCAAACCTCTGGATTGCTGCGAACTGAAACAGTGTTTTCAGGCTCATGCCGCACAGCGAGCCCACCCATACTGCGGAGACTTGTAGCAGCATACCATTGGGCAAGGTGGGTATCGGATTTGGAGGAACAACATAGTGAAAATGGATAGGTGGTAACGGTAAATACGATTGGTAATTCTCAAAAACCGAGAAAAATCATAAAGAAATATGGTAAGTGTGGTAGAATAGGAATAATAATTACTCATACAAGATAGATGAGACATTTTTCGAATCCTAATAGGTTTAAATGATGGTACCTAATATTGATGTGATCCGTAAGGTGTACCATGAGTGAGATGTCATTCCTAACTTATGGGGAAATTATTACATTGTCCTTGGCATGATGACACCCCCACCCCGACTTAAATTTTGACGTCTGCGACATTAAAATTTTCACATGGGATATTTAATTAAATTAGTATGAGTCGGGTGAACGCATACCTGACAACCTACCTAGATGATGGGATGGTGTAATAGCATCAATGTAATAGCATCGGTGTAACAACATCAATGTAGCAACATTGGAGTAACAACATCGGTTTAATAGCATCGGTGTAACAACATTGGTGTAACAACATTGGAGTAACAACATCGGTGTAACAGCATTCGGTGTAGCAGCATTGGTGTAACAACATCGGAGTAACAGCTTCGGTGTAACAACATCAGTGTAACAGCATCTGGTGTAGCAACATCGGAGTAACAGCAACCAAGTAACAACAACATGAGTAGCAGCAATCGAGTAACAACATCCGGTGTAGCAGCATCAGAGTAACAACAACCAAGTAACAGCAACATGAGTAGCAGCAACGGAGTAACAGCATCCGGTGTAGCAACATCAAAGTAGCAGCAACTGAGTAACAGCATCCGGTGTAGCAGCATCGGAGTAGCAACAACCGAGTAACAGCATCTGGTGTAGCAACATCGGAGTAACATCATCTGATGTAGCAACATCAGAGTAGCAGCAACCAAGTAACAACAACATGAGTAGCAGCAACTGAGTAACAACATCAGGTGTAGCAGCATCGGAGTGGCAGTAACCAAGTAACAACAACATGAGTATTATTTTATTTTTACTCCTTAGTCATAGCTCCTGCAAAAAGACAAGAAAATAGAACAAAATTCTTTATTATTATTAACTTTTTTTTTTGTACAGAGAGGGTGCAGAGGAAAGAATCTCTACACTGATAACCTTAAAACCAGATTTCTCAGAGAGTTGTTTAATAAAAGCATCCTTAGAGGCCAGCCAATGGTTTAGTCTCAAGCGATGTCCATTGATTATAAAGGAAGTATGTGTATCGTCAATTGTGACTAGCCTAACTGTTCCATTATCAAATACAGCATTCACCTCATAAGGTACCATCCACCGAGTGCAAAGCTTTCCCTTAAAATCCTTAAAACATGAGTCATAAAGTAGTGCCCAATCTCCACTTTGAAACACCTTGTTTCTAATAAACTTATCGTGCCATTTCATCCTCTGCTACTGAATAGCAGTAGTTCGCTGGACAACCATTGAACATATTTCATCAAGTTCATTGAGCTGAACCAATCGGTGTTTCTGGGCATCTGATAGATCTAATCCAACTTCCAAAGCTGTTTTGAGCGTGCTGATTTCAAATTCAATTGGAAACAATGGAAATTTCCCATAAACCAACTCGAATGGTGAAAACCCGGTTGTATTCCGCCATGTTGTTCTGTATGCCCATAAAGCCTCTGGAAGTTTCTGAGCCCAATCCTGACGATGGTATGCCATGTTTTTTGTCAAAATATTTTCTAATGTCTTATTTGTGCTTTCCAATTGTCCATTCGCCTGGGGATGGTATGGAGATGTCACTCTGTGCTTGACCCCATATTTTTTCATAAGCTTTGCTATCTTGTGTGATGTGAATTCTGCTCCTCCATCTGAAACAACCTCTCTTGGAGTACTATACCGAGCGAAAATTTCTTCAAATAGAAAATCTGAGACTACCTGCTCTGTTGCTTTTGCAACTGCTTTGGCTTCCACCCACTTAGTAACATAATTAGTACAGACCAAGATGTGGACTTTCTGCTAGGAGGGTAGGTTAAAGGGTCCAATGAAGTCGATAGCCCATTTCTCGAAAGGTTCGAGAACTAGCTGTGCCTACAAAGGCATTTCATCTGATTTACCGGGCTGCCCCATATGTTGGCAACTATCACACCTCCTGACATAATTCTGAGCATCAAAAAAAATGGAAGGCCAGTAATATCCCATTTGCAGCACCTTATGGCCTGTTCTTTTGTCCGCGAAATGCCCTCCACAAGGGCCATCATGGGAAAATTTCAATATTCCATAAATATCATCTTTAGACATGCAACGCCAGATCTGCTTATCTTCTCCCGTATGAAAAAGGTATCCTGCCATCCAAGAATATCAGGCACTATGTTGAATAATCTTTCGTTGTTCCCTATATGACAAATGAGGAGGCACTTTCCCTGTAGCAAGATAGTTAGCAATATCTGCATACCACGGAGGTTTAGTAGAGACTGAAAAAAGATGTTCATCAGGGAAACTGTCTTCTATTGGTGTGCATTCATCATTATTATCCATTATAGATAGGAAATTAGCTACTACATTATCTTTTCCTGGCTTATCTACTATTTTAATATCAAATTCTTGAAGCAATAGTAACCATATCGTAACACGGCCAGGAGTAATGGGTTTATTCATAAAATACCTGATTTTTGCATGATCAATATGGAAAATAGTAGAATACCCAGTGATGTAGTGTCGAAACTTATTGATGGCATAAATGATAGCTAAGAACTTTTTTTCTGTCATCGTATAGTTTATTTCAGTAGGAATTAAATTCTTACTGACATAATAAATTGCATACGGTGTTTTGTCTACTTGCTGTCCTAAAACATCCCCTAGTGCTATCTGAGAAGCATCAGTATGTATGTGAAATGGTAATTCCCAATCAGGCCCTCGAAGTATTAGGGCCGTGCACACCAGCCCTTTAATTTTCGTGAAAGTTGTCTCACAATCTTTGGTCCATAAAAATTCTGCATCTTTTTTTAGCAATTGGAATAATGGATGTGCTATTTTAGCAAAATTTTCTATAAAGCGCCTATAATAACTAGCACAACCAAGAAAGCTACGTACCTGTGTGGGTGTTTTGGGTACCAGAAAATGTAATATTACCTCTACTTTAGCCGGATCAACTTGAATTCCAGCAGCTGAGAGAAAATGTACCAATACTACTCCTTCTTCCTTCATCATATGGCATTTGACTTTACTCAACAATACGCGGGTCTGTTCACATCTTTTGAATACCTTCTCCAAATTTTCCAATCCCTCCTCAAATGAATTCCCATACAGAGTAAAATCATCCATATAGATTTCAACACATCATCGACCAAATCAGAAAAAAATCCCAAGATTGTCCTCTAGAAGGTAGCAGGAGCATTACACAGGCCAAATGGAAGGACCCTATATGCAAAGGTTCCCCATGGGCATGTTAAAGTTGTCTTATCCTGGTCTTCCGGGGCTATTTGGATCTGGTTATATCCACTGAATCCATCTAGGAAGGAGAAGAATTTCTTTCCAGCCAAGGTATCCAGGACTTGGTCAATGAATGGCAAAGGGAAATGGTATTTTTGTGTTGCCGTATTTAATTCCCTATAATCTACGCAGATCCACCATTTACCATTATTTTTGGGAACAATAAGTAGCGGGGATACTCATTGGATATCTGAGATGGGAAAAATGAATCCTACATCCAACAATTTTTGTAATTCTTCTTTAACAATATTTTTGAGAGCAGGGTTCATCCTCCATTGAGGTTGTCTTACAGGGCGGAAATCTTCCTTAATGTAAATATGATGAGTGCATAGACCAGCAGGGATACCCTTTATGTTGGTATAATCCCAGGCAAAAGCTTCCTGATGTTCTTGAAGGACTTTCAAAAGACGTTTGGTCTGGGATTTAGACAGGTTCAGATTGATATTAAGTGTTTTCCCTGGTTCAATTTCAATTGGAGTAATATCATGGAATGGGGTCACAAGAATGTCTTCTATGTCATCTTCTAGCTCCATGTTTTCCTGTTCCTCACAGCTCATAGCAGATTCTAGAATATATTGAGTTTGATCGGGAACAGAACTGGAACCATTAATGAAGGCGTTAATGGCATCATCTTCAGTCTCTGTTTTAAATAGAAGGGACTGGCCAATAGTGAGAACATGTCTAACATCTTCATTTTCAGGTTCAGGCTCTTTTGTAGGTAGAGGTTTCTGATTGGTTGATGATTTTTTAGATGGGCTTGGCTTCGCGGGAGAATAAAGCTTGAGGTCCTTTGTAACTGTCCCATTTGATATGATCATATGTCTAGACTGACATCCTACATAGGCATCTGCAGTTGCCAACCAAGTTCTTCCTAGGATCAATGGGTGACCACCTACTGAAGATAGAGTCTGCAATATAAGGAGGTCTACAAGGTAATGCCATGAATCTACTGAAATGATCACATCCTCTAATTTCCCTACTGGTTTAATTATGGATATGTCTGCAAGTTCCAGGATAGTAGGGGTTGATTTAATGTTTCCAAGTCCTAGTGTGTTCATTGTTTTAGCAGTGAGAATGTTTATGGCTACTCCCAAATCCACCAGTACATTTGGGATTCCAATCCCATTAATATGTACTGTTAAAATTGGGTTCCCAGGGTCTCCGTATTTTACAGGCATGATTTTTTCTAACATGATATCGGATAGTCTGCCCATTACATGCACAGTTAATGGATCCTTAGGTTTTCTACCTAGTTTCTTTGAGCAGTATTATTTCAAAGTCTTTGCATAAATAGGTATGTCCCTCATAGCTTCTAAAAGAGGTATTTTAACAAAAAAAATATGTAGTTCCCCTAAAAAATCAAATTCTGCTTGAGGGTTTAGTTTTCTCAAGGTCAATCTTTCAGGATATGGGGGAAATGTTAAATGACCTTGATTAGGAACAGCTTGGGGAGGTGTCTAGTTTATTATGTTTTGATCTACATTCTCCCTCCCTGTTCTTTGTTCTGGTTCTGTATTTTCACCATCAAATTGTTCTGTGATAATGGGTTAAGTAGATGCATTTACTACCCAACCAGACCATAGATTTATCTCATTGAGCCCTGCAGTAGAAATGTTGTAGGATGGAAGGTTCAGCGTTTCTGTTTTTTGAACCCCTTTGTTATTTGGATTTGGGTTGGTCTGGAGAGGAAGAAGAGGTCTAATGGCTGGGTTTCCTGGGGGCACATTGGAAGGCAACTGAAGTTGTTGCTGAGGCATAGGCTGAGGAAACTGTCCAGTGGGAGGGGTTCCACGCCAAATCTGATTCCATGAAGGATTTCGACTGGCTGGAGGAACCCATTGCTGCCAAGGGAGATACTGGTATTGAGGCCACATGGCTAAAATTGGTGCAGATTGGGGACCCATACTAAAATTATGAAAATATTGGGATGGGTCCTGAAACATACCTGGATTCACCATCGGTGGTCGAGGTTTCCATGGTTTCTTCTGCCCCATGAAATATAGCTGGTCCACTGGGCCTTCCTTGCTTGCTCCTTGGAAAACCGCTTTCAACCTAGGCAAGGAAGGACATGCACTGGTCGTGTGAGTCTCTTCGCAAATTGTGCAGGCTTCCACCGTGTTCAGCGGGCATTCCTTCAAGGGGTGTTTCTTTCTGCATTGAGGGCAGAATATGGCCATGGTTTTCTCCAGCTCCATCTACTTCTATTTTGCCTGTAGAGTGTCCATTTGGGTTGATAGCATACTCAGGATATCGGTCCTCAGGTTATCTAGTAGATTCCCAATCTCTGCTTTTGTGACCCCTCCACCTGAGGTATTTAATGACCGAATACCTTGTCCACTTCTTGCAGCCCCCATTGAAAATTTGATATAATAATCGCAGATAGTTTCGAAGCTTTCTTTTGAAATATCTCCTTTACCCACTATATTCAGGAGTTGCAGAGAGTCCTCTCTGAGTTCTATGAGAAGGATGATCTTTAAAATGTTCTTATCCAAGTCACTGTGTCCTGACCTTTGCAGTATGTATTTAAATTGTTCTACACAGTCCTCCATATTTTCATCTTCCTTCTTTGAAAATTTAAATATTTCCTCCTTAATGCCATGAGACTTGCAATAATCTTGATATTTTTCCAGCAAATATTTCTTCATTTCATCCCATGAAGTAATCGTGCTTCCCCCTAAGCCCATAAACCATCTCAGGGTTGTTCCCTTTAGGGTAGCAGGGAATATTTTCAATTTATGAGCATCAGTCATATAGTCATATCCTCGGCAAACAATATCAAATTTAAAAAGGAACGTGTCAAGGTCCTCCGAAGAGAGCCCATGAAAACTAGGCAAGGCTATCAAAGGTATGGGTCTCATTGGTGCATCACCTGTAACATTTCCTATAGGAAAATCAATGGATGAGCTTACAGGTGCCATAAAGATCTTCTAATACTCACTTGGAATTTCGGTTGGTTTCGCAGCCGGTATCTGGAGTGATTCAACTGAAGATGGTCGCACTGCACTTCCCTGGTCCCTTAGTGACTCATATTCCTTCAAAAATTCCTTTACCAGATCAGAATCTCCTAACTCAGCAATAGGAATTTTCACAGCGCTGCCTTGGTCTCTTGGGGATGAAAACCCTTTTTGGGGTTCTTCTTCCTAGTTAGAGTTGCTCAATTCTTCTAATCCCTTACTTGCCACTTCTTCCCCTTCTGTTGTTGATAAGGATTTCTCTTTCACTGGTACCCTATTTATTAAATATTTTGCTGTATATGGAACATCTCTGGTATCGAGGATGGCACTAGTTGCTCCATAGACTGCCGTTTGGACTTCGTCTGAATCCTAACCCTAGTAGCAGCACGAGATCATGCCTTAGATCTAGAATTTTCAATAATTTCTTGAATATACGTCTTCCTCCCTAAATCCTTCCCTTTATTTGGGGGTCTTCCTCTACCCCTCTTGTTCGGATCTTTGTTCATACAAATTATGGAAAGGGTTCATTAAAGAAAATAAATCAATAGCTCAGGACCCGAAGAAGGACAAATAACTTCCTTCTCGGGACGAGAGAAGAGATTCACATCAAATAAAAAAAAATGAAAAAAGAAAAGAAATCAGGGTTCAGGACCTGGAGCAGAGTAATAACATACCCCCCCACCAGGACAAGAAATTGGCCCCTAAAAATAAAAACAGGAAAATAAAAACAACAAGAAAGAAAAATTGAACCATGCCCAGGACTTAGGGCAAGGTTTTATAAAATACCTTCCCCAAGATGAGGGTTTAAATTTTTACAGAAAGCAAAATGATACAAGAAACAAGAAAGAAGGAAAGAAAAAACAGAATACAAAGCACTTACGCTCAGGACTTGAATCTGGGAAATATATTCCCACCTCAAGACGACATATCGACTCTGAGATCTACTGCAGATCCTGTTCTTGCACCTGTTAGCCTTCCCTGGCAATGGCGCCAAAATGTTGGTATCGGGATATGGTAAAAATTCAACCCTTTTCCCACATAAATTATCAACCCGAGGGCGTTAGTTATTTCAAGATTAACGGTAAAGTATATGCAGATACAAGCACATGGTCTTCTGTGAATCACAGGTTTAATCTATAACACAAATATCATTGTAACAACAATAAATAAACTGCAGAAATAAAAAACATTCGCAGCGTTAATGTAACTGTAACATCAATTGATGAGTCACACAAAACACAGTTCTGAAAGAAAAATACAGAAAGAACGCAGCACCTGATCACAAGAGTGGGCCCAACTCTTGGATCAGGGCTGCAGAAACTCAAGTGTTACAGGAGAAACAACGAGCTGTTGTGTATCGATTAATAAAAGAATATTAATTACAAGATCTGTATCTGTGTAAAAAGGGATTTTTCGATTTTCATCCCGTAGGCTTCTTTATACCATAACCCTGAGATCCCCCAATTTCTCCCAACAACTCCATCATTACAAAAATATACATTGTTACAATGGTAATCGGATTTCCAAACAATAACCGTAAGAAGCCCATAGATAACATTGATACATCCATGGCTATTGTACTGTGGCAGCAAATAAGGTAGGTGCTGAAAAATGATGGGTTGTGCCCTGTCTTGTGGCCGTAACTCGCCTGTTGTAGCCAAATATGAAGAAATATAGGAGTGAATGCATAAAAAGGTAAAACCTCCATGACAAGTACATCATTAATCAAATATCCCATAAAATATAGGAGAAAGGGTTTTACCTCATGCTTTTAAGATGAATAATGGCACAAAGGGATAGAAAGGTAGGGTAAAAATAAGATAAAAAAGTATACAAATCCGACGCTCAACACAATCCTCATTGGCAACTCCAATGTGTGTGTAGATGCATTGAATGCATCACTATAGTCACAACTGATAGTCAGAGACACCCTTTCACCTATCTCTCCACTAGGTCTCCACTGGATCTAACATGCAAGTAGTTAATCGTTGTATTTCTTCAGTTGCAAGGAAGACACTGCTTTTGAATTAATTAAATAATTAATTCACTCATATTTCACTATTGCATCTTTAGTTACAACTAGCATAACTGAGTTCAACTAAATAAAAAATCACATAAGTACTCTTCCAACTCTGTTACAACTCTACCACAATCAGTTACAACGAATTCCATCATGCATGAGTCACCAACCAACCTTGGAATGCGTAATTCCTTCAGCTGACTAGTTTTCCACATCAATTAACTGAAATCAAGTGCTTCAAGAGAATAAGTTATTATTTATTGTCTGATTATCATTAAGGGCTAATAATAATTGACATGCATTCTATTTTTATATTTGCGATCTATAAATAGACTTCGCCCATGATCTAAAAATAGAAACTCATCTAAAGATAGAATTTTCTCAACCATCTAGAATCAACATCCTGCTAATTTTAGAATATTCTCACCATTATAAAAATATACATACACCTAAAAATAGCCTGCGGGCCCCACCTAGTGAAGGTGCTTAATTTTCACTAGGATCATCATCTTGTTGAATCTCAACACTCCCTCTCAACAAGAAAGGGATTATCCTTCACCCCGACCCTATCTCTGTGGTATTCAAATTTGCTCCTAGTGAGCGCCTTCGTCAGAATATCTGCATCCTGATCTTCCGTAGGAATGTACTGAAGCAACATGATCTTCCGCTGCACACAATATCTGATATGATGATACCAGATATCTATATTCTTAGATATATCATGAAACACAGGATTAATCAAGAGTTTAATGAAACTCTGATGATCACAATGAATCACTGTAGGATCTAAATGAGAACCAAACAAACCGACCAGGATCTTCCTCATCCACATAGCCTCACATGCAACTTGACTTGCTCCCATGTATTTTTCTTCCACTGACTTGAGTGCCACAGATCTCTATTTCCTACTGTACCAAGAAATAGCTATAGATCTGATACTGAAAACTGCTCCTGATGTGCTCTTTTAGTCCGTTGGGTTGCCTGCCCAATCTACATCCGTGAAGCCATGCAACTTCACCTCATCCTTTTGTCTGTACCATAAGCCATACTCAGATGTGCCCTTGAGATATCTCAAGACATGCTTGCCCACCTTCCAAAAGAGCTTGGTAGGCTTAACTATCACTTGAATAAGTTGGTTCACCGCATAGCATATGTACGGTCTTGTATTAACTAAATACATGAGCGAACCCACCAACTGTCGATAGACAGTAGCATCCACTATCTTTGCCGATGTAACATCCTCTTTCCTCCAGTTTCCTGGAAGAGGAGTATCCATGGTTTTGTAGTCGTCCATGTGAAATTTACTGAGTATCTCCCTTGCATACTTGCCTTGAGACACGAAAATTTCACCTTCTCGCTACCATATTTCCAATCCAAGGAAATAATGAAGGAGGCCCATATCCTTCATCTCGAACTCCTTTGCAAGGTCCTCCTTGCATGAGTGTATCAGTTGCTCATGACCAGTCAGTATTAAATCATCAACATAAAGAAAAATGATTAAAATCTTACCCTCCACCACAATCTAGTATAGGTTTGCATCCTCCTCACTCTTGGTGAAGGCAAACCCAGTGAAATAGCCTTCGATCTGAGTGTACCAAGCACAAGGTGCTTGATTTAGCCCATACAATGATCCTTTGAGTCTGCACACACATAACTCGCTGTTGAAGATCTAAAATCCTTCAGGCTTCTCAATGTACACTTCTTCCTCAATGATTTCATTAAGGAACACAGTCTTCACATCCATCTGATGAATGTGCCAACCCATCTATGCTAAGAGAGCATGGATGGTCCTTATGGAAGAATACCATTCAATAGGTGCAAAGGTTTCTTCATAATCAATCCCCTCGATCCGTGAGAAGCCCCGGGAAAAAAATATTTCCTTATACTTCTCAACACTCCCATCAGCAGCTTGCTTTACCTTGTAGATCCATCTTGAACCTACCACTGATTTATAAACCGGCCTTGGAACAATTTCCCAAGCATTATTTCTGACAATGGAGTCATACTTCTCCACCATTGCATCTACCCATGTGGGATCCTACACTACTATCACTATACATTTTCTCATGAGAGCCATGTATATAGTGAATCGGTCAGGAGACTGTCTCTGTCTGTGCTATGAAGTAGGGGCTCCTACACTCTGTGCCGCATCAAGCTTCAACCTCTCAGCTTCTGTGGTACGCCTTCTGCCAGTTCTGATGTTTGGCTCTGCATGAGTGGACTCCTCCACTCCATGATCCTTCTGTGGCTGATCCACATCTTGAGGCTCATCTTTGGGAACAAGCAATTCCTCCTCTGCATGCAAGTGTAGCTCCCTCTCAAGTGACAACTTCATGGATTTCTCCTCATTGAATTTTATATCCCATCGCACCACAGTCATTCAATTGTTTGGAAAATACACATGATAATTATGGGGTGTTTCTGTGTACCCCATAAATATCCCAACTTCTACAGTTGGCTCCAGCTTCTTCCTGGCATTATTGGTCACATGAACATAAACAGATGAGCCAAAAATCTTAAAGTGAGAAAAATACAGTTTCTTACTAGTAAAAGCTTCTTCAAGTGTACTCATTCCAAGTAATATATGAGGACAATGGTTTTGCGCATAAACCACAGTGTTGCATGCTTCCATCCATAAGTGCATTGGTAGGCCCTGATCATGCAGCATAGCTCGTGCAACACCCACGATTGTTTTTTTCTTCCTCTCTACGACCCCATTCTATTGTGGGTTATGAGGCGCTATGAGTTCTCTTTGAATTCATTCTTTGATACAAAAGTATTTGAATTCATTCGAGATATATTCACCACCATTATCGCTCCACAGAGCCTTCACTTGCTTCCCTGACTCCTTCTCTACCAATGCTTTAAACTCACAGAACTTTGAACATGTTTGATCATTCTTCTGCATGAAGAAGATCCAGCATCTACGAGATTATTCATCAACAAAAATAACATAATACCTGTGTTTTGTTATTGAAGCAACTGAGAATGGCCCACACAAGTCTATGTGAACTCTCTCCAGGATCGCCGAAGCACGGTTCTCCTTTTCATGAAAAGTGGTCTTCACAAACATACCCATAGTACATCCCTTACACTGATATATCTGTGCAAGTGTACCCTTGGGAAGTCCAGTATAAATCTACTGCAAAATCTTCAGGGCGCCATGGTGAAGATGGCCCAATCGCCTGTGCCATAATTCGCCTTCATCCCAGCTCACCACTTCTTCTTCTTTGCCCACCATTGCAGCGCAACCATCTACCTCCAGCTTGTAGAGATTCTTGACTCGAATCCCTATCCTCTTGGTTTGACCCATTGTTTTATGTCGCAGGAAAGATTTTCCATTACTGAAAATAATGTTATAACCTTTGTCCTTCAACATTGTGACTGAGACCAAGTTCTTCTTTAGACCTGGAACATGCATAACTTCTTTCAACATAAATGTTTTACCTGACTCCCTCTCAAAGGTAATGGTACCAATTCTGGTCACACTGTATCATCCATCGTCACCCATCTCTATATGCATTTGGAGACCTTTCTCCTCCAAGTCGCTAAACAAATCCTTATCTCCCATCATGTGGAAGGAAGAACCACTATCAAGATACCACACCGATCCCATTTTTCTTGAAACCAAGCATGTGATCAAGGAGAAATAAAGTTCAATTTACGAGGCAAGGGCCTCACCAGCTGCAGCTCCAACAACCTTCTTGTTCTTCTTTTTATGTGGGCAGTTAGTGGCGAGATGCCCATGTTCGTGATAGTGAAAACACTTCACTTTGGAAAAATCCAGCTTCTTGCCTTTAGCCTCGAATTTTGAGTGGAATTTATTTCCGTTCCCTGTCCTCACTTTGGAAGCCAAAGCACAATCCTCTTCATCATCATGCTTTGATGAAGATCCATCCCTGGTATTTCGCCTTATCTCCTCCTTCACTAGATCTGACCAAAGTCGCTCCTAATCTGGCAGTTTTTCCCGTCCATTGACAGAGTCTTGATAACTGTGCCAACTCTTCGAAAGTCCAAGGAGAGCCAGGCTCACCAAGTCATCATCAGCAACTATAATTCCCACACTCCCCAACTCATCCCTACATTGGACAAAATTCATGAGATACTTTGGAATACTGTCGCCCTTCTCCATTTTGATTTTTCCGAGTTTATCTTTCAGCGCCAACTTCCTATGGTCACTGCTACTTTGGAAAAGATCTGTCAAAGCCTTCCACATTGCAAATGAAGTGGCTTTCCCGTGAAGGCTTGACAAAATATGGTCTTTCAAAACTTCCAACAGAATCCTTCTCGCCTTTGCTACTCTCTTTTGCCAAGCATCAAGTAATGCAACATTCATCGAAGTGGGCTTAGGAACATCGTTATCGATGAACTCCATCAAGCCATTATCTTCAAGCATCGCCTCCATCCTGTCCTTCCAGGCTGTGTAGTTCGAGCTGCCCTCGAGTGCATACTCCAACCACAACCCATTGAAAGCCATTTCAATGTTTACTCAACTATCGCACCAAGAAATTCTTGCAACAAATTCGAATTGTTCCACCAACACAACTGAGCACTGCTTCAAAATTGCAATCTTCAGTGATTAACATTGCTCCGATACCATGTAGAAATTTATAAACACAATAATGTATTTCCGGATTCCCCTGATCTAAAAATTAAATCCACTGTTAAATACATAATCCTTCTACTCAATTCTTTGCAGAAATTAAATCGCCAATTGCAAACATATGAAGAAAAATCAATCACACATAACAAGATGTTTTACCAAGATAGCTTAAAGCTAAAAACCCCAACTATCATATATTATGTATATCATGGAATCATGAAACAATCTCATACAAAGCTCTAGCTCCAAGAGCTCTCAGTACAATATACAATCGTCTCACACTGTCATACAAAAATTGGTTCACACATGCACCAATTTACTGCCTCGTGACAACCCACCTCCACTGTGCAATCCCTGCTGAAGAAGATCCATGAATGAATTCGATATTGCCTTGCCTTGACTGCATAATCCTTATTGGCAACTCCAATGTGTGTGTAGATGCATTGAATGCATCACTATAGTCACAACTGATAGTAAAACACACCCTTTAACCTATCTCTCCACTGGGTCTCCACTGGATCTGACATGCAAGTAGTTAACTGTTGTATTTATTCAGTTGCAAGTAAGACACTGCTTGTGAATTAATTAAATAATTAATTCACTCATCTTTCACTAGTGTATATTTAGTTACAACTAGCACAACTGAGTTTAACTCACTTAACTGAGTTAAACTAAATAAAAACTCACATAACTACTCTTCCAACTCTGTTACAACTCTGCCACAATCAGTTACAACGAATTCCATCATGCGTGAGTCACCAACCAACCTTGGAATGTGTAATTCCTTCAGCTAACTGGTTTTCCACATCAGTTAATTGAAATCAAGTGCTTCAAGAGAATAAGTTATTGTTTATTGTCTGATTATCATTAAGGGCTAATAATAATTGACATGCATTCTATTTTTAGATTTGTGATCTATAAATAGACTTCACCCATGATCTCAAAATAGAAACTCGTCTAAAGATAGAATTTTCTCAACCATCTAGAATCAACATCCTACTAATTTTAGAATATGTTCACCATTATAAAAATAGACATACACCTAAAAATAGCCTACGGGCCCCACCTAGTGAAGGTGCTTAATTTTCACTAGGATCATCATTTTATTGAATCTCAACAAATCCCAAGTGTTTATATTATTAATCTCTTGGGTTCTAAAAATCAATCCCTTGAGTTTTTAATATTAATCCCTTGGGTTTATAATATTAATCCCTTGGGTTTAATATTATTCCCTTAGGCTTATAATACCTTGGGGTTTTAGAATTAATTCCTTGAATTTATACTATCAATCGCTTGGGTTTACCAATTCGTTAGTCCAACGTCACGCTATGACAACCATGGTCAACCATGTTCCAACGTGGCATTGTGAAAATCAACCATGGTCAACCATGTTTATTATAATATTTATGGTCACATTGTAACAAATATTGTCTCTTGGTCTAACGTTGCATTGAGATAGCCATGGTCACCTATGGTCAACCATGGTCCAAGGTCGGATTGTGACAAAGATTGTGTGAAAATGAAAATCAACCATGGTCAACCATGGCCAACCATTGTCCAACGTCGCATTGTGCTAAAGGTTGTATCCATATGAAAATCATTCATGGTCAGTCATAGTCCAACGTCACATTGTGATAGAGATTGTGTCAATATGAAAATCATCTGTGGTCAATGATGGTTATTTTAGGGTTTATAATATTTATCTTAGGGTTTATATACCTTGGATTTATAATAGGATTTTATCAATATGAAAATCAATCATGGTCAACCATTGTCAACCATGGTCCAATGTCACATTGTGCCAAATATTGTCTCAATATGAAAATCAACTATGACCAACCATGGTCCAACATAGCATTGTGACAAAAATTGTCTCGACATTATAGGGTTCATAATATTCATTATTTATTATTATGTAAATTATTATTATTAGTTTATTAAATTATTTAATTAACGGATGATTACTATTATTATTATTATTATTATTATTTATTAATTAATTAATATTAATAATAAATAAATATTTATTTTTATTATTATTAAATAAATATTAATTAATTAATAGATATTTATTATTAATAAATAAATAATAATCAGTAATAATATTAAATAATTAATAATAGTTATTAATGGTTATTAATAATTGATTTTTATTATAATTTATTAAATTATTATAAATATTTATTATTATTAATTAATTAATTAATTAATATTAAGTAATATTATTAATAATAATTACTAATTGGGAAACCACATAGGAAATTATAGAGCCGACACGTTTCGAACTACCAAGTGTAGTTCATCGCCGGAAAAATGATGAACTATGTGATTTCTCGAAAGATTTATTAATAATATGATATGGATCATAGAATTTTACACTCTCTACTAATTACTTAATTAATCATCATAATAATTATTTATTAATTAAATAATAATAATTAATAATTTAGTAGTAATAATAATAATAATATATTTTTATTACTAAATAAATAAATATTTATTATTAAAAAATATCTATTTATTACTATTATTATTAATTTATTGATAATAATTATTAATTTATTATTATTAATTAATTTATTTATTATTATTATTAGTTTTTTTTTTAATATTGTTTTTATTATTATATATTTATCAATGGATTTTGTGTTCTATTGTAGATACAAATGAAGTTTTCATCCTATATCAATCACATTTATTAATGTGGTTGTGCTAATTTAAAATTAATATACTTACGTAACATAATGTTTAATATTGGGTAAAATTCTAAGGTTTTTATTAAGTATATTCATTTATTTATTCTGAGACTTAGTTCTTGTTTAAGTTTAAATTTTAGAGAATAGATCGAAACTTTAAAATAATCATAACTAAATTTCATAAGAATGGATTGAAATTAAAAATAAGATGGACATAAAAAAATATTTTTTAAAATTTGTAATTAAATTTGACATTAAAAAAGGGCAATATCAAATCTAAAGATCATATATTCAAGTATTTTAATGCATTTAAATCGGATCTGGTATTAAAAATTTAGTTTATTCCAGATTTGAAATGAGTGAGAAAAGGGTCTAATGGTTTTTTTTTAATCTATTTTAATTTTATATTAAAATTCCTTTAATTTGGAATCCATTAGTTTAAAAAACAAAAACAAAAAACAAGACTTTGTCAACAAAAAGTAATATTCTATTATTCAGATTGCCTATTCCACCAACTTACCTTTAGTCACTATTCGACCATAACTGCATTTAGCTAATTCACTTTTCTTTTTACTTTACAAAAGTTGAAGTTCATAGAAATCATGTTTTGTATGATCTTAGGAATCGATATCTTCAAAACACAATAAATATATGGTCCACAGAATGTTGAATTTTGGCTTAGCATTTCACTTTTTCTTCCCCGGGGGTTGGGGGAACGGAAACACTTTTCAAGGGGGATTGTGACTATATCGAACTCTTTCAAAGTTATGGGAATTTGTTAAAAATTTTGTAAGTTAATATTTTATTTTTGTCTAGAAAGTGTATTCTAATAGTTAGGTGGGGAGGTTTATTCCTTAGAAATATTGTGGTCCAATCTTTAGAAACTTTATATCCTTGATAACTACTCCAGACATAATAAAAGTCGATATTTTCTATCAATTTTTTTTCCAAAAATGCGATCCTTTATTGATTTTAACGAAGATAAAATAAACCTCAATTCAACGCCCACCAAACATAAGAAACCATCAAAAATTAAAAAAATTAAATCAAATAATATGATATACAAATTTCTAACCATTTAAAGAACTTTCTCCTATAAGATAGAAACTTAAATACATGGTGAAGCACCAAAATTATTAACAATCCTTTGATATTTGATAATATTGAATTCTCTTTTATAATGCAAACCCATCAATTTAACCCATAGCTGACATTGTAAAAAAAATGGCATTGGCACAAAGTAACATCAATATTCACTGAATAGTGAACGAGATAGTCAAACTGTTTTTTAATAAAGTGGATACTCAAATATTTATTTTCTTATTACCATTCTGATTTCTTATTTTTCTTATTACCACTGTGATTTCAAGTTTATTTTCATAAATAGAGTTAATTAAATAATTTAATATAATTTATATAAAAATATTTTTTTTAATATTATTTTATTATATAAATATTAAATAATACATATGGTATCATATTTTTTTTATTATCAACTTAATTATTATTTATTATCATAATTTAAGTTTTTGTATTCATATCTTGATTTCTAAGAATTTTTTCGGAGAAGTTAACATCAAAATTGATTTTGGAACCATTTAATGTAAATTATTAATGTATATTTCTATTTTATATTATATATTTTTTATTTTATTTAAAAATATAATTATATTTTCTTTCTTATCAATGACACGGCTTTAATTGGTATTCATCTTTTTAATATATGTAGTTATTTCATGATTTTTTTAAAATTTAAAATAGAAAATTAAAAGAGGATTGTGAAACAAGTTTTTCTTTTCACCATGTTAAATTTGTCCATTAATATTGTTAATTAAATAATCAACTAATTTACTTAAGATAAAAATATCTTTTAAGATAAAAAAATCTTTTTAATACTATTTTTATTATTATTTGTAACTATTAAATAATATAAATTATATCAAACTTTTTTAATTATTATTTTTTCATCATGTTAATTTAAATTGTTATTTTATATTATTTACTTTTAATTTTATTAAAGAAAATATATTTTCTTTATTATTAATGACTTTATCTTAGTTCATATTCATAGTTTAAATGTGTATGGTTATTTCATATTTGTTTAACCAACCAATTGGTATTATGATACATCTCAAATTGTCAAAACGAATAAAATTATAAAAAAATAATTAAACTAGTACAACATATCACATTATTAAAATTTAAAAAAATAAATTAAAAATAACTAAATTATAATTTTATATTAAATTATTATTTTTATAAAAGAATTAATATAATTGAATATATACTCATCTAAAAAATATGTAACAAGATTCTTAACCAAGGAGATTCAACCCCATTTTAATGGTGTAATTTCTTCCATGCTTAACCTCTAGTAATGTCCATATTAATTAATTTAAACTATTTGAATGTCCATTTATTACATATATATATAGACATAAAGCAAGTGTGTATGCTCAACCATAGAGATTGACCCCAAAGGTGTAGAGAGAATTGAACCCATGAAATTTCAATAGAAAAGGTGCTTAGCAACGAGACTTGACCAATTGAGCTAATTCTCAGGGATTCAAAGAAAAAACTAATTAAAAGTGAAAAGATTAATTTACTTCATTTAAAAATAATAATAAGAAGATATTTAATTCATTCAATTATTAATATAAAATTAATTTGTGGCATTCAATTTTTTTTAATAATAATAAAAAACTCTTGTAACGAGGATTTTTGGGAGAAGGAAGGTGTAGGGCATGAGCCCATGGTACCTATTGGAAATGTTTTGGAAATTTTTTCAGGATGCAACAAAGACCTTTGAGTATTAGGACTTCAAGAATATTTGCTGAGAGTGAAGGAGATTCGCTCTTT